>JBBIGC010158207.1:0-17024 GCA_037576955.1 Lepidarchus adonis
ACACACACACACACACACACACACACACACACACACACACACACACACACACACACACACACACACACACAGAGTATATAAAAAAATTAAAACAATGCCAAGACAATTATAAAAATGCAAAAAACAATATTTTACATAATATCCATAATATTTTGCTTACCCCAACTGAAGCCAATCACCCATAATTTGCTTGGTGTTTAAATGTAATTTCTTTAGTTTGCTTTGGAGCTACTAATGCAGTCTAATGCAGACAACAAGCAATCAAATCATGTACACTTCAAACAGAAGTGTGCATACTGAAGGCCTAAATCATTACACTCTTGCCTCAAATCATGCAGTTATTAATCTCAAACAGACTTGCTTATGTGGTTCACCTTTATATGCAATAAATAAAAGTACACAGCTCAGGTAAAACCAACAGAAGCTGCCATCGTAACCCTGTTTTGTTTGTTCTTTTGATCATCTGAAGACAGCTTGTCACACAGTGTTACTTAATCTTCTTGTGGTTTAAGGCAAGTGTGTGATAGTTTGGGCTTGCAGTGTGCAGAATGCTATTTGATAAACAGAAGCTTTCATTATTCTTTAGCCTTATTGGGCTCGTAACTCCAGTGCAAAACCTATTTAAAACCTGTTTATTCCTACCCGTTATTGCGCTGCAAACTACCAATTTCCAATAAAGTTAAAGGCCTGCGGACACTGCTGTGACAAAAGACTAAAAACAGATGCTATTTAGTGTGAGATTTCAGCTTTCATTTACTTTCACGTCTACATCCCGGCCATTGTGGTTCTGCACGTTGAAGTGGGCAATCTCTGGGCTCAGCCCTGTCTCCATCTGCACATACATCTGATGGCACGTCTCTATTAGCTGCATGGCCAAGTCCATGTGGTTAGCTGGGAGGCCGTTGTGGGCTCCCAGAGCTAACGTCCCTGGTAAAAAACACACCAAATGATCCTGGGACAGAGAAGGAGAGAGAGGTGGAGAGGAAGGGGGGAGGGGAGACAGCATGACAGTATAAGTTCAGTATATAAATATGGAGAAAAAAAATTATATAGAAAAAAATTAAATGTAGAGGTCAAAGTCACAGACAACGTAATCTCATGAGTTTTCATCCTCATGAGTGAGCGAGCCAGTTCTACTGGTTTTATTATGTATATTGAATTTGAGACTGGGGATTAAACAAGCAGATGTCCCTTAAACACAACTAGCCTATAGATTAACTCTAGATTTGAAGCCTGAACACGTGAGGTTTTTTTTCTCTTACCATCTTGGGATTGAGTCGTCCATGAGACAACTCCCCTACAAAGATGAGCTCACTGGGTGATGTCTTTTTGAGAAGGTTTTTCTTTACCCCTTCTACAGCCTGAAGGTAGTCCTCCAGTAACCTACAAGTACACACACACACACACACACACACACACACACACACACACACACACACACACTTTAGGCATCATGTACAAATGAAAAGAAACTCCCTATGAAGGTGCAATTAACTTTGGATGAAATCTGCCTCCTAGAGGCACACATGAGCTACTGCACGTTGGCAGTTGATTTAGGTGCACCTACTCTGTACCTACATTCACTTGCCATTAAGCACTAGTTAAATGGTTCATACCTTCATTTGTCATCCCTCATTTACATGCACTCTGTGTTACACTAACCTCACAGGACCACAGTGGACACAAATCTGGACTGATTCTAAACACAGCAGTGACACCAACATGGAGGTGCAATGGCGGTGTGGTCTGAAACTGACCATTATTGGAAAGATGAAAGCACACAAAATGTACAAGAAGCAAGTGAGCTACAGGGATAAACCTTTCTTCCTATAGCAGGAAAGACTTTTAAAATTGTGTGAGGTCTTGACATAACTAATCTTTTATCTACATAATTATTTTTCACACAAAAAATGAGTCAGAAGGGCATTTTTATATTAAAAACAGAAGAATCTTTACTCACAGTTTCTCAGCAGTTACATTTAAGCTTGAACAACCATGTTAGACAGAAGTTTTCCCCAAAGAGCCCACAGAGTTGGGTGGAGAAGGCACGACCGAGTGTCCTGCCTTTACAACTCACAAAGTTCCACCCAACCGGCCCGAGCCTTTTTAAGAAAACCTCTGTTTTGACTAGTGACGACACGTCATGCATGCGTCCGTCCAGTTAAGAACATCTCCATATTTGGGCTGCACATATGCTTTACCTTTGTCCTTGAAATGTTAGCTTAGCTACCTTGCTAGTCCCCTGTGCCTCTAAAGTATACACAAACTTTTGTTTATAAGTTTTAGCTTTAGCTCAGCGCTAGCAGTCTATCTCTGTTCTTTCCTGGAATGTCAACAAATTAGCCCAGCCACCTCGCTAGCTAGCTAAGTCCTGTGTGATTTTTCCAGGAAGTTATAAAAGCTGGCTCCTCTATTCTCAGTGTCCTCTTCAGAGTTTAGACAAGCTGCTATTCACATCTGAAGGGGTGTATGGCTGGAGCTGAGGACAATGCATTCTCACTGGCAATCCATGTTTTTGGTGCGAGAGGAGGTTTCCTCCAACAAGAACAATGGAGGATGTGCGGATTGTTTTGCTGGTTCTTGTTTACATGAATTCATAGCCACTGTAGGGAATTAGCTGAAGGTCACATGCTCAAGATCCAAAAACAAAGAAAACTAGAGCAGGAAAAAGAAAAAAGTATTTACATTTTCGCCTACTTGTGTAGACACGGCCATTTTTCTCGTGGTTGGGGGACATCATGCTAACAGCTAGCTAACAATGTGACACGGTTAACAACAGTGTTGATTGGTTAGCTGAACATGGACAAGATCTAAAAACAAAAGAAGGCTAGAGCATGAGGGGTGGTGGTGTTTTTCCTGCTTGGGGAAAGAACTGCCAAGCTTCACAGATGAACAGTGGATACACTGTAGTTTATCACAATGTACGTTACTTTATTTCTGTTGCTGTTTGCAACCAGAACTGTAGAAAATGGACAAAAACTACAATTTGTGTACTCCTCCAAAAATTGCCTCCATTGTCTTGGCTTGCTCATTAGGGGCTCGGACCCAGATCTTGTCAAGCTGCTTTGTGACAACATCTGTTGTAAAAAGCGCTATAGTAATAATACTGAATTGAATTGAACTGCCCTAACACTGTGGAAACTCAGTACTGACTCGTTTGGTGTAGAAATTTCACTTGTGTAACTAGTGAAATATCTTCAAAATATCTTCACTGAAGGTGAACAATACATCTTTTATTTGACTATAGACATGACTTTTATCCTAATTTAAAGGGCCTGAATTTCCTGTGTTGTACTCAAAATAATAAAGGACAGTTCAGCTGTTAACAATACTTTGTTGTTTTTAGGGAATATTCAAAATGTATTGTGATATGTATCGTATTGTGAGGTCGTTGGCAGTAGCTTCCATAGTCACACATGGACTAATATGACTGCGAGAATGACCTTGGCTGCTTTGTTATCAGTCATTAGATCAATTCTAACCTAAAAAAATACTCATGAAAAGTACAAAAGATAAAAAAGATCAATCACTTGCAAAATATGAGAGAGATTTTCAATGTCAGGTCAATTGAAATGTTTTCAGCCTTCGATCTACTGAAATATTTCAAGGTGACTCTTAAACAGAGCAGAAAAGTTTTTACACCACTTCCAACAGTGAATAAGTGTGATGTAAGCAGAGACTGATCATTAGGTGTGAAGCAGTGAGGTGACGCATGCAAATGATTGGGGCTTACTAAGAGTCTGTATTTCGGACAGACAAACAGGCAGACAACCAGATACAGATAGACAGATTTCCCATTTCCTACAGCACAGCAGCACCACTTCACATAAAGTCAGATTCATGCAAAAAAGGAATAAAGTGGAGGAATGTAGCTTCTAGCGCTATTCAGTAGCATGTATTTGGCAACAAAACAACTGCATCCTCATTAATGAGGGTAATGGTTAGGAACTGTGTGAGCAGGGCTGCAGAAAATATTAAGAATGCATGTTTAAAAAAAAGGGATGCTGTCTAAAGCACCAATAAAAACAGAATGCAATGATCTCATAAGCCATCATTTATTCACAAATGAACATAGAAAGCATGTGAAATGTTTACATTTAGTAAATGACATTTTTAAAGGGAAAAAATGTCATTTTAAATTTGATGGCAACAATATGTCTTAAAAAGAGAAAAGTGGCTCAAAAACAAAACTGCAGGTTAGGTTCATTTGCAACAGGTCAGTAACATGACTGGGCATAGTCCATCAGAAGTAAAGATTCACAAATTAGAAAAAAGCATCTAAAAATGTATATTCCTGAATTATTTTTAGATGATTATATTTCAGAATAATTTTTCGCATTATAAAATTCTTCTGAGAAAAATACATCTACAGTACAATATGTATAATATGTATATACAGATAATAAAGCCATTTATAATGCCTTGTATATTTTAGCAGGACAAGGGAAAACTACTACACATTGCATGCAACAACAGCATGTGTCAGTAGACAAGAGTCCAGGTGCTGAACTGGCCAGACCCAGGACTCTTAAGCAGCTAAAATTCTATATAAAATAAGAATGACAACATTTCTCTCCCAAAAGCCCAGCAATCTGTCTCCTCAGTTCCCAGACATTTTACAGACTGTAGTACAAAGAGGGAATGATACACTATGGTAAAATATGGTCCTGCTCCAACTTTTTTGAGACACATTGCTGCCATCAAATTCAAAGTAACCTTATATACTTTTTTTTTTTTTTTACATTTACCCATTTAATATATTTTCTATGTTCTATTGTCAATTAAATATGTGTTTGAGATTTGCAAAATATTGCATTCTGTTGTCATTGACATTTTCCACAGCTTCCAAACTTTTTTTGGGGAAATTTGGGTTGTAATTTAAAATATATATACTTTTTTTTTTATTTTAACCCTAAAATACAATTTGCTACATAACAGTATTATTATTATGATTATTATGATTGAAAATGCTGTTGATAATGCTATTATTATTATTAGTAAAAAAAAAAAATAATAATAATAATCAAAATACTATGTACGTATTTACATATTTGACATATGACATTGTTTTTATTAATTCATATTTCATCTTTTGCTGACTTCCACTTATAACATTTCTAAAGTTTAGATACCAAAAACACTTTGTAGATAAATTGATGAAGTTAAAAATCTACAGATATTCTAAAGAGGTCAAGGACACTTACTCAGGCTCCTTTTTGCCGCCCTGCAGCCACTGCTTTAGCAGGTACTCATAGTAGCTGTCTGCACGGGCTCCCAGGGTGAAGACACCACGGTGAGTGAATTTGCCGCTGTTTGTGTTGATGAACATGGGAACCAGGCCATCATGCTTGCCATCTAGCCTGTGTACCTGCATCATTACCTGATCCACTGCTTTCTGACCACCCACACACCCACACACACACACACACACACACAAACACACAAACACACAAACACAAGAACAGAAAAAGTACAGCTAATTCAGACAATGTTCAGGCTTCTTTCTGAGGCTGTGATCCTGGTTATGTTAGGGGTGGGAATCTCACGATATGATACAATATGCAATACATGGCCTACGATAATGATAACACACACACACACACACACACACACATATATAATTAATATAAATAAATATAAATGCATATAATATATACACAGTGGGGCAAACAAGTATTTAGTCAGCGACCAATTGTGCGAGTTCTCCCACTAAAAAGATGAGAGAGGCCTGTAATTTTCATCATAGCTTTACCTCAACTATAAGAGACAAAATGAGAAAAAAATCCAGAAAATCACATTGTATGATTTTTAAAGAATTTATTTGCAATTTATGGTGGAAATAAGTATTTGGTCAATAACCAAAGGTCATCTCAATTCTTTGTTATATACCCTTTGTTGGCAATGACAGAGGTCAAATGTTTTCTGTAAGTCTTCGCAAGGTTTTCACACACTGTTTCTGGTATTTTGGTCCATTCCTCCATGCAAATCTCCTCTAGAGCAGTGATGTTTTGGGGCTGTCACTAGGCAACACGGACTTTCAACTCCCTCCAAAGATTTTCAATGGGGTTGAGATCTGGAGACGGGCTAGGCCACTCCAGGACCTTGAAATGTTTCTTACAAAGTCACTCCTTTGTTAGCCGGGCAGTGTGTTTGGGATCATTGTCATGCTGAAAGACCCAGCCACATTTCTGGGGCCTGTCCGTCAAGAAGTCCAAGATCCAGTTGCAGAGAGTGATGTTTATTTGTCTTTTGTGACGAGGGGCAGTGGTGGCCTAGTGGTTAGGACTTTGCCTCTGAGACCCGAAGGTTGCAGGTTCAAGTCCCAGCCCGGGCACCACTGAGGTAACCCTTGAGCAAGGTACCGTCCCCACTTCACTCTTCCGTGTGCACGTGTGATGGGTTAAATTCAGAGGTCAAATTTCGTTGTGGTGCACTGTGTGCAGTGGTGTGTTCACAATGACAGAAATTCACTTTCACTCATGTTTTATCCAGGTGGGAGAGAGTTAAATGAAGGGCAGATGCAATGGCATCGTCTGTGGAGCGGTTTGAGCGGGAAGCAAACTGTAGAGGGTCCAGAGTCTGTGGAAGCTGAATTTTCATGTGCCTCAGTACCAGCCTCTCGAAGCACTTCATGATGGGAGTAAGCGCTATGGGCCAGTAGTCATTGAGGCAGAACACAGTAGACTTCTTTGGCACACTGATGATTTTAGTAGTTTTGAGACATGCAGGTACCACAGCTGAGCTCAGCGATGTGTTGAAGATATCTGTGAAGACATCTGCCAGCTGATCAGCACATTCCCGGAGCACCCGGCCAGGTATGTTGTCAGGCCCTGCTGCTTTCCATGAGTTCACTCTGTGAAAAATTGTTCTGACGTCAGCAACAGAAAGACAGAGAACCTGGTCATTAGTGGAGGGAGTCACTTTCATCTGTGGTTCCTTGGCCTCTGTCTCAAAGCAACCAAAGAAGTCATTCAGTTCATCTGGCAGGCAGGGTTCACTGCTATAGGTCTGACGTACTGGCTTGTAGCCTGTGATGGCCTGAATTCCCTGCTACATGTGCCTTGTGTCTTTTGAACTTGTGAAGTGATTGTTGATCATCTTTGCCTAAGCTCGCTTTGCCTCATTGATGGCCTGTGACAGGTTGGCTCTGGCTGTAGTGTAAGGCTCTCTGTCTTTGGACTTGAAAGCAGAGTCCCTGATATTCACTAGGTTGTGTAGCTTCGCAGAAAACCAGGGTTTGTGGTTTGGCAGGGTGGTGACGGTCTTGGAGACGGTGACATCCTCCATGCACTTGCTAATGTAGCAGATCACTGAAGATGTGTACTCCTCTAAGTCCAGTGAATGTTCAGAGGTGGCAGCTTCTCTAAACATCTCCCAGTCTGTGCAGTCAAAACAGTCCTGCAGGGCAGATATGGCCCCTGTGGACACATTCTCACCTCTCTGATGGCTGGTCTGAGCTGCCCATTGATGGGTCTGTAGATCAGATTTTTCCAGGTGGGGGAGGGGTGCAACCTTGTATGCTCGCTGGATATTTGTATAAACAAGGTCTAGCATGTTGTCCCCTCGTGTTGCAAAGTCAATGTTCTGGTGGAATTTGGGTAGAACTGATTTAAGGGATGTGTTGTTAAAGTCCCCTGCGATGATGAAAAAGCAGTCAGGGTGAACCATCTGCAGATCGATGATTATCCTGTAGAGTTCACTGAGTGCACCACTAGCTCAAGAAGGGATGGTAGCGCTGGTCAGCTATGGTTAGCCTTTAGCCTAGCATGGATGCCGGCCCGCTTGCCACGCTTCTTGCGTACCGCTTTCGATGTGTTTCCGGGAGCTTGCTCAGAGTTCAAACAATGCCCCAGCGGTGCAGTCTCTCCAGTGTCTCTCCATCTGGTAGAATTTGGTATCGTTGTCCAATTTCCAGGAGCTGTTGACGGTTGTATAGGTGTTTGACCATAGTTCTGACGGACATAACCCCTGGAAGGAGGTTTTCACTCAAAATCTCACGATACATGTCCCCATTCATTCTTTCATTTACTCCTTGCATGGAGCCTCAGATCGAGGGAGATTATCAGTGGTCTTGTATGTATGCCATTTTCTAATAATTGCTCCCACAGTTGATTTCTTTACACCAAGCTGCTTAACTATTGCAGATTCAGTCTTCCCAGCCTGGTGCAGGTCTACAATTTTGACAGCTCTTTGGTCTTGGCCATAGTGAAGTTTGGAGTGTGATGGTTTGAGGTTGTGGACAGGTGTCTTTTATACAGATAACGAGTTCAAATAGGTGCCATACAGGTGACAAGTGGAGGACAGAGGAGCCTCTTACAAAAGTTGTTACAGGTCTGTGAGAGCCAGAAATCTTGCTTGTTTGTAGGTGACCAAATACTTATTTTCCACCATAATTTGCAAATAAAATCTTTAAAAATCAGACAACGTGATTTTCTGGATTTTTTTCTCATTTTGTCCCTCATAGTTGAAGTATACCTATGATGAAAATTACAGGGCTATGTCATCTCTCTCAAGTGGGACAACTTGCACAATTGGTGGCTAATACTTTTTTGCCCCACTGCATACCCACACTATACTCTCGCCAACCTCTCGCCATGTAATGCTGCAGGACAAATTTCCTTCCATGAATTTACCCCCATTACAATAGCTCTTGCCCAATTTAGAGCCCGGACAAATAGGTTTGACTATATAAAATTAATTTTAAAATGATTATAAACTATAACCATTGTGCTAGCTTGCAGTCAACATGTTGTACGGTTTTATATATTTTATTGTACAGTTTAAAGCACTTTTTCCTGTACGTGCAATTGAATGTTTTTTACAAAATAATTTTGCTATATAAAATTGGCCATCCCTTGAAAAATAAAAGATTTTGGTGATTTTGTAATTGAAAAGATGTTAACATATTCTCTCTAAAACATGGAAAAAATACACAATATTTTCATCAAACATTCATACATAGTTACTTTTTATGCAATAAATTGAACAAAATCAAAAATTATATTATGGAACTGTGCAAAAGTTTGGGCAGACTAAGAGTTCTTTTCACAAGGTTTCAGACTTCATTTGACTTCAAAAAACCTGCAGGAAGATCTGCAGGTGTGGTGGTGCACCGTTCCACAAGACCTTCATGGAAGAGAAAACCTTACCTGCGTCCCATGTCAGAAGTATGCAACAGAACATCTACAGAAGCCTGATGTGTTTTGGCAGCAAGTGCTGTGGACTGATGAAGTTAAAATATAACTATTTGGCCACAATCCGCAAAGGCATGTTTAGAAAAAAATGAAGCAGCATTAATGAAAAGAACATCTTGCCAACCATTAAGCATGGGGTGGATCTATCAAGCTTTCAGGTTGTGTTGCAGCTAGTGGCACAGGAAACATTGCGTGGGTGGAGGGAAGAATGGATTCCACCAAATACCAGCAAATTCTGGAAGCAAACATAACACCATCTTTAAAAAAGCTGAAGCTTAAAAGAGGATGAGCTTCTACAACAGGACAATGATCCTAAACAAACCTCGGAATCCACCATGGACGACCTCAAGAGACGCAAGCTGAAGGTTTTGGAAAGGCCATCACATCAACATAATTTGCGGGTAGATCTTAAAAGAGCTGTGCATGCAAGACGACCAAAGAACTAGGAAACTAGAAGTGTTTTGCAAGGAAGAATGGGAGAAAATCCCAAGTTCAAGAATTAAAAGACTTTTAGCTGCTATAAAAAGCATTTGCAAGCTGTGATATCTGCCTGAGGAGGTGTTACTAAGTACTGATTATGTAGGGTGCCCAAAGTTTTGCATTGTGCCATAAAAATGTTTTTATTTTTGTTCAGTAAAAAGTAACTATGCATCAATATTTGCTGAAAATAGTGTTGTTTTTTCCAAATTACAATTCCAAAAATTATTTTCTTTTCAATTACAAAATCACCAAAATCTTTTATCCAGAGGTCCCCAAACTTTTGCATATGACTGTGTATTTATATACACACATCTTCTGAATACATGCTTATTTATTTCTCTCATTTACGGTATAATACTATATAATAATATTGTCTGTATAACAGCAGTGATATAGCACCCCTGCTGGTGGTACCTGGTATTGTGGTTCCTGAGTGAGCCTGCTGAGCTCTCTGAATTCTAACTGAATGCTGGTGACCTCTGCAACTGTGCTGTCGGTGGTCCAGCGAGGTGGATGGGCTGTGCCTTTCCCAATATTTACATCAGAAAAAGGAATTTTGGATGGTGTGTTGAAGGCAGGCATTAATCTTGTGCCAATGTCTTTCTAAAAGAACAAAAAGATTATGCAGATTGAGCATGAAGAAGCACCACAATGCAAACAAATCATTCCAATATTTAACTATTGAGCTACACTAAAGATTGCTTTTTAAACACAGGAGTGTGTAAAATGCGTTGTTTTTTTTAGGACGGCACCAGCAATTCAAGAAAAATTAATAAAATCATCATCATTCTACAGCCAATGCCTGTCTAAGGTAACAGAGAAGTATTTAAATTATTCATTTTCAATGCCACCAAACGACACAAAAATAATACTGTGGACTACTGACAGCTTTGTCCAGGAACAGAGTGTCTCCTGTCAGGTGGTAGGTGCTCAGGAGGCCTCCAAGAATCCGGATGGTGCTCTCAAAGAGATTCACGTCCACATTCTTAGAGAATGATAGATCCTTTTCTACCCAACTCTTAGCTTCTTCAAACTCTAAGAAAGAATACAAAACAGAGAAGCATAGTATGATGGATTTCTGAGCCCAGAATTACTTGACTGACATAAAGCCAGCTACAGCTGTCTTACCCTCTTTTAGGTCTAGAATCCACATAGTGTCGAGTGCATCTACAAGAGTAAGACCCAAACCGAACCACTCCCCATACGTCTTAGAGTTCGGCTTCAGCTCATCATGACCCCAAGCAAATGCTTTATAGCCTTTCCATGCATGTCTGAAAGCTTCCTTCACAGCCTCGGCCTGGTCCACAGGCTTCACAGAGACTAAAAAAGGAATCAAAATAACAAATAAGAAAACTACAACCACATACAACAATATTTTTTTTCCATTTATAATTGGTGTTATAATGCTGGGGATAACTAAATTAGATCCACATGCCTCAGGAATTTGCTGCAATCAAGCAAGCTCTGTAGTATGTTTTCCCTGGGAAGGACTGGAAGAGCAATTTATCAAAAAAACATTGAAAACAAAATTGTGTCTGTCTACTGCTAATGTGACCTACTGACTACAGAATGGCAATCTGTTTAAAAGACATTTATTTTAGCAGTGAGTGTCTTTCTGCCAGCAAAAACACAATATAAATGTTCAAATAAACAACAAACAAGAATTCAGAAAATATATTTTTGTTTTTGAAAAGTATAAACCCAATTTCCAGAAAAACTGTAATATTTTCTGACAAACAATAATAAATCTCTTGGTAGTCGTCTTTTATTTAAAATGACAAAAGTCCAAAGAAAACATTTTCAATAAACTGAACAACTGTGTTGTGAAAACACACAAATTTAGAATTTAATAGCTGCACCAAACAAACAAAAATTGGGGCAGAAGCATGTTGTTACATCACATTTCCGTTTAATTACAGCTTTTAATTATTTTGGAACTGAGGACACTAATTGTGGTTGTTTTGCAACTGAACACTTTGTCCATTCGTGTTTGATATAAATGTCAATTTTATTTGTATAGCGCTTTTTACAACTGACGTTGTCACAAAGCAGCTTTACAGAATCAGAGTCAGAGCCCATAATGAACCAAATGCAAGAGAGGCAAAGAAAAACTCCCTAAACTGTAGGAAGAAACCTTGGGAAGAACCAAGGCTCAGAAGGGGAACCCTGCCTTCACTGGTCAGATGGTAATAACATACAAAACAATTTAAAAAATTTAAAAAAGTAATAAAAATCTGAAGTTCCTTGTGTACACGTGAGCCTCATGTAAGACTTCAGCAGCTCAACTGCCCATGGTCGGTGTCTGACTCTGCTCTTCATGAAGCTCCAATAATTTTCCACAGGAGAAAGATCTGGTTTGGAAGCAGAACTGTCAAACATACACACACTGTGCCTATGAAGCCATATTGTTGTATCCAGTGCAGAATGTTATCTGGCATTGTCATGTTGAAATAAGCATGGACGTCCTAAGAAGAATGTTTGGTTGTTTTTACTTTGGAACAGAGAACTCAACACATTGAAATGTGGAATCATCTGACCACAGCCCTTGCAGCGTTTCTGCAGAGATTTGAAATAAGGCTTCTTCCTTGAATAATACAATTTCCAAATGCATTTCTTGATGCAGTGACAGACAGTGTTTTTCCAAAATACTCCTCAGCCCTAGTGGCTATTCCTGACTCAGTAACATGACAATGATGCAATCAAATCCTCACAGCTATGTTTCAATCTGTAGTGTAAAGTTTTTCCAGAAGATGCTGTTATTACAGCAAAGGGAGGACAAACTAGGGCTGGGTTTTGTCAACAACCTCACAATACAATACGCATCATGATACAGGTGCAACAACACGATACAGATCCCTTTACATTTTGAATAATGAAAAAAACAACAGTATTCTACATAGCTGAACTGTCCTTTATTATTTTGAGAGTAAAAAAAAATGTATTGCCACAAATAAAATTATTATTGGTTCATCTTCACTAATAAACTTGGTAAGTTTCATACTAGTTATGCAGTTGACATCCCTACACCAAACAGATTTTTGGAGAGTAGTTCGTATTTCCGTTTTCTCCAGTTCTGGTTGCAAATGATGACAGAGATAAATAACAGTATCGTGTGAAATCTGTATACACTGTTCATCTGTGAAGCTTCTTTCCTACCACTCAACCACAATAAAAATTACAGTGTCTACAACACACGTAGGGCTGCAACAACGCACAACGTTTGATTATTTAAAAAAATAAAACTTTAGTTGAGCGCAGAGTGGAGCAAACACACTCCCTCGTGTGCGCACGGATGCTAGCAGAGTTAGTGCCTCACAGACAGGGCAGAGCAAACATTTAAACAAACGAGCGGAGGTAGAGGAATCCGTGCGTTTCACACTAAAAACACAGAAAAAGTGTTAACTGCAAAATATGCAAAGCGACATTGCACGATTGATGATGAGGAGGAAGGGTGTTCAACAGCAGGTAAGACACTACAGAACCCTACTTTGTTTTGAGTTGTTTTTTTCGGAAAACAAGACATAATTTAATGTTATTTCATGTGTCTAGTAAATGCATCTTGATTTAAGATTTTTTTTTTAGATATTTGGACTGAAAACAGGACACAATGACTAAGTTAGAAAAGCATTTTTGCAGTGTATATTCTGTGCTTTGTCCCAAATAGGTTATTATTGACAAATATATTCACGTGTGTTATACTTTTTAATTAAATTTTAGTTATTTTATAGCACTTGGTCATCTAAAGCTGTGTTTAAATGTGGTGTATAAATGAACCTTGCACTTACTACATCGAAGGTAATAATTTATTGAATAAGCGTGAATTTGAGAGAGTGTGTGTGTGTGTCTGTGTCTTGTCTGTAATTGCTCTTTGGGTTACTTACCTTTACACACCTAATAACTAAAACAAGTATGTATGTATGTAAGTATGTATTTATAGTTGATGTAAAAAATTGTTCTATTACACACACTCATACTATCTTTGTGATTCCAGAAAAAAACAGAAACCATGAGCGGCTTCTTGATGGGAAATGCATCATGTTCACCACAGCAACCGCTGTCTTCACAGACAGTTTCCTCAACATGCTCGTCACTGACATGAGCCTCAGTCGATGGGTGAAGATGACGGCTTCACTAAAATGATCCGCACCTTGAACCCTGGTTACACTCTGCTTTATTATTATTATAACAGCTCGAGGAGCAACATGTTTGTGCACTTTCTAAAGATTTTAGTTCTGTTTTTGAATAAAAGAATGCAAATGCTTTTATTGTTTTTTTTGTCGTGTATCCAATTCAACGATTAATTGAAAAAAATAATCGACAGATTAATCGATTATAAAAATAATCATTAGTTGCAGCCCTAGACACAAGTAGGCAAAAATGTAAATGCCCTTTTACTTTTCCTGCTCTAGTCTATGTCTCTTTCAGCAAATTCTCTACAGTGGCTATAAATACATTTATACAAGATCTGTACGTCCTCCATTGTTAGCCATGTTGTACTGCATACAAACGGCTACTGAGGGTCATGCCATTTATTTTACAAGTTCAGACCTTGCTTGTTTGATGCTTCTACATTCAGATAACATTATTTCCTGGCACCAGACAGCTGCATTGCGTACTGCACCATAGATGATGTTTCTTTTTCCAAACTGCTCCATTACACAGCTTGCCAAATAGCTCTTAAACTGCCAATATCTATATGGCAGCACTTGAATTGATGCATGTATTGTTTACGAGTAGGTTTCAAAATTTCCATTTTTGAGCACAGTCCTAAAACAAACTCCTTGTTAATAACCTAGATATCAGAAGCAGGCATCTAAAACTACTGGACATAAGGAATGCCATGATTTTAAACACATTACATTGTTAAATATAGATTCTTGAAAATGAGTTTTGTTCAAATAATGTGTAGTTTCACCAGAGATATTAGAAGTACCTACTACATGGTCATATTGTGATTACATGCTTTATTTGATGTTTGTACAGCTGTTGTAGCATGTTACTGCTCTGTGCCGCTAACTAGCAATGCAATTCTTCCATATTTGTGTGTCATTTCCATTAAAAAGGTTAAAAAAAAAACAAGAATTCCAAGAAAAAAAAGAACATAAGCTATGAAGGTTTTCAGTAAAATATCCTAAATGTGTAACTACCAACACAGTACCATTTCAGATGACACTGAGAACACTACATGTATGTATATGTATCATTATCTTCATACATGTATAAGTATTATAACATGAATTATAACTTTACATGAAAATGTGGATCAGGGCAAGACTTATGCAAGCTTAAATATAAGTTTCTTAGTGATATTTGCTTTCAGATCAAATATCTGGGCCTAAAATTGCTTTAGCTCAGGTTGCTTAAGCACCAGCATTATGTGTGTAAGCCTGATACCTACCCGGCTGTAAAGGGGCATCACCTTCAACCTCAGCCGGCCCTGCTTCCCCTTTCACATGCACCGAGGGCTGAGGTTCAGTACCCTGCTCCGCTTCAATCATGGCCCCTCGCCAGCTGAGCAGATAAAGACAAATAAATTAACCTGTGACAGAGCAATTGCAGTTAACAACAAGAAGTACAGACATTCAAGGCTTTTTAGACAAGAGCAGGAGATATAGATGATGACAAGCATTAATATAAAGCTGCGTCTTGGTCTCTTTTAAATGGATGGAAAAACTGCTTAATCCAGTCGACGACCCAGAAAATTAATTTATAACTTTACTTAGTTGGGCTACTTTACAGGGCTATCACATTACTCATTTGCTTAATGGATTTTAATGTGGCTTTATGCCTTAGAGAAGTGACAGAGGTGACTGCAGAATTATTCCAAGTTCCGAATATGAGGAGTATGAATTGCATCAATTTGTGAGGAACACCACTTGAGCAGAGCTCTTTTTAAATGGGTGCAATACAAATGGCATAAAAATGGAAATAAAAGGCTTTTCCTTAAAACCATCAAATCTGCAAGTCGCATAAGAGTTCAGAAGCCAAGAATACAATTTCCACACAAATCTTAGATGTGGCAGACTTTCAGCTGTGCCTTACGCTGTCCCACTCAAGGTCTTTCCATAACCAAAGTGATTAACAGCCTTATGTACGGCAGTGGCTGGAGCACTAAAGTATCGAGGCTGTACCTAATGACTGTCTTTGTTTCTTCCTCCTGCTCTTCCTCTTTTCTCATAGCTGGTTCTTTTCTGTCCTTTACATGCCAGTCTGACATGTTGCCTCTCTTTTGCAGGGCAGGAGGACCACGCTTACTTGGGGGCTTCTTCTGTAGGTGAGAAATTAAGGGAAAAGTGTACTTGTGAACACACCACCACACACAGTGTGCTACAATGAAATTTGACCTCTGCATTTAACCCATCCACATTTGCAGACATGGAGCAGCGGGCAGTTATGTACAGCGTCAGGGGAGCATTAAGGGTTAAGGGTTGCTTAAGGGTACCCCAGGGTAAGTGAATCCGATTTTCTCTGCTTATGTTGCTGTGTAAAGATGATTTTTAAAATTTATTTATTTATATTATATTATTTATATATATATTATTATATTGCAGCCATTAGATAAAATCATTCAAGTTCATATTCCCCCCAATAATGTACATACAGCACCTCATATTGACAGAAAAACACAGAATTGTTGACATTTGTGCAGATTTATTAAAAATGAAAAACTGAAATATCACATGGTCCTAAGTATTCAGACTCTTTGCTCAGTATTTAGTAGAATCACCTTCTGATCTAATACAGCCATGAGTCTTTTTCCAGCAGCTGAAAAACACCCCCACAGCATGATGCTGCCACCAACCTGCTTCACTGTTGGAACTGTATTGGACAGGTGAAGATCAATGTCTGGTTTTCTCCACACATACCGCTTAGAATTAAGGCCAAAATGTTCCATCTTTGTCTCATCAGACCAGAGAATCTTATTTCTCACCATGTTTTTTTTAGCAAACTCCATGCAGCTTTCATGTGTCTTGCACTGAGGAGAGGCTTCCGTCTGGCCACTCTGCCGTTAAAGCCCCGACTGGTGGAGGCTGCAGTGATGGTTGATTTACTACAACCCATCTCCTGACTGCATCTCTGGAGCTCAGCCACAGTGATCTTTGGGTTCTTCTTTACCTCTCTCACCAAGGCGTAACACCCCTGATAGCTCAGTTTGGGTTCTCAGCTCTAGGAAGGGTTCTGGTCATCCCAAACATCTTCCATTTAAGGATTATGAACCTTGTGCTCTTAGGAACCTTAAATCCAGCAGAAATGTTTTTGTAACCCTGGCCAGATCTGTGCCTTTCCACAATTCTGTCTCTGAGCTCTTCAGGCAGTTCCTTTGACCTCATGATTCTCATTTGCTCTGAC
>JBBIGC010158220.1:0-17021 GCA_037576955.1 Lepidarchus adonis
CTCTCTCTCTCTCTCTCTCTCTCTCTATCTCTCTCTCTCTCTCTCTCTCTCTCTCACCACTTTGCTGAGTAGAGGAAAACATTTGCTATTCTGTTTGCTGTTTGGTTTGATTCTAGTGTTTTCACTTAATAATTGAACGATTGCTGGTTCTTTGACTTCCACAAGCCTTCTCACGTGAACCCAGACACTGACCCACATGAAGCACCACTTACTCTACATTTCTGCAATTTCAAACTCCTCCTGACTCTGAAGAGCATTCTGAGATCCATGCAGCAAAGAGGAGACACCAGTCAGTAGAGAACCACAGCCATTTTTAGAATGACTCTGCTGTCTCACTAAGTACAGGATGGGAACAGAACATTTGTATTTTCCCTGGGAAATGCTGAGCATCATGCCTGTCTGCATGGCTCCTCTATATTTATAGCTTTCAGACATCTGAGCCTACTGTCTGCAATCAGCTCAGGGAGGCAGCTGGAGGTCAGTGTAAAGACATGCAGTGATATCAGGTCTCACACAGTGTGGATAGATGGAGCCTGTTAGACATCACTGCAAAGCTCACAATGTATGAGTCACCTGTCAACCTGGTTCAGTCTTAAAGATCTGTTGGAAAAATAAGTATATATAATAATTAATATTACCATCGTGCGATCACAGTAGACTTTTGAACTTGTACGTCTGAAGCTATTCCACTTTCAATGTTTAATGTGTTTTTTTTTAAGTCATCAATTTTGTAGTGATCATCTGACATCCTAGTGGAAAATCCATAGTACTGTAAGTTCACACCCGCAATGCACCATTATTGGTCGTGTGTACCATAGAAGTAATGGGATATCCATATTGCACAGTGTCATATGTGACCAAATGTTACTACTGTTGCTGAAGGCAACTACATATTCTGTTTAACAATGTTCTATACGGTGTAGAAGCACTGACTGGGGCACTTTCCAATGGTCTGCACTGGCCTGTTGGTGCAATTCTTTAGTTTTCATATTCATTTCATACATAGCACATAGTCTAGCTGGCATTCATTTATTTTCATTTGTGGCTATGTCTTAATTGTCCCTTCATCAGTCTCTGAATGTAGGTCAGAGAGGTCTAGACACAGGTGCTCTCCTCCTGAAGATCTACCCAACCACTTTAAAAAAGTAGGTTACAAGTACTTTATTGTCTGCCAAGCTGCTGACTATGTGAATCTACACTCAAAGACAGAGAATGTACCCACTTTTTTGAGAGTGTAGTAGATTAAAGTGTTTTAGATCAGGGTTTTTTTCCAGGCAGTAGATCTTCAGGAGTAGGTTTAAGCATTGCTGGTCTCTTAAGAAACTCTGAGTATAGATAGAATGATGAGTGTCTGCTTCGACTTGTTTTTCCGCTGTAGGGATTTCGCCTTTGTAGCCAGTGATAAGGACACCTGCATGCTGAAGTGTCACGTGTTCCGGTGCAACGCACCAGCCAAGACCATTGCCACCGCCCTGCATGAGATGTGCTCCAAGGTCAGGGTTCTCTTCTTATTCTTGATCTTCCACATGAAGGACCCTGACCTGATTTAGCTTGGTGAAGGTGCTGTATTAAATGACTGGGCTGAAGGAAGAACAGAAGGCAAGAAAGTGGAAATAAAACTAAATATAGTTTTTATGCCTTACATTATACATGACCAAAAATCTTTATTTTCACTGTTTGTAGACCTCATATACCTAAAAATGTATGTGGTCTATGTAAGAGATGGACAAAAAGTCTGCTTAATATTCTGCTTTTACATTTGTTCATAATGTAATAAAAATGTATTTAATAGGTTTTAATAAAATTGTATGGGAAACATTGTGAGAATATGGGATTTACTTCTCTTTCTCTACTTTCAATTCATTTAACAGCTGCTAAAAGCCTGTATGTACAGTTACACACTGTTTTGTTAAATGTAACTAGTTTGTGATTTCTCCCTTTTGCACAAGTTCCAATATAAACCAATAGTGATTTTAAACAAGGCTGTTTTAATGCAGACATGTGTTGCAAAGCCTCCTGGAATCATCCTGCTGATGTGACTGCATTAAATGATTAAATCAAGCTGTTATGATGTGATGAAGAGAGTTCTAATTATGGAGTTTATTATGATACCACCACATTATCACAATATTTTTCCTCCCAGTCCTAGTAACGTGTTCTAATGAAATGTATGATGTGCTTATGATATGATTACTGATTTACATTATGGGGTTGCTTTTAAGTGTAACCCAGTGAGTAATTGTATGATTTTCAGATAATGGCAGAGAAAGCAGTGAAGCACACTTCTATGGCACGCTCGGTTACAATGGAGAGTATCTCTCCTGAGGACCTTTCCCACCAAGGTACAAACCACTTGGAATAAGCCTTTATATGACATGGTTTGCAGAAATTATTTATGATTATTATTGTTATTATTATTATTATTATTATTATTATTATTGTTGTTGTTGTTGTTGTTGTTGTTGTTATTATTATTATTTTTTTGTGTGTGTGTGTGCGTATGTGTGTGTGTGTTTGATATATTTTCCCCAAATATCTTTTATGTGTTTTTAAGTCAACTTCCTTGATGCTGTGAGACAAAGGGTTCAAAAATTCGAAGTGGAGTACATTGGGAATCTTCCCGTCTCACGAGCAATGGGTGAGTTCAGGTTTTTTTTTTCTTTTAGAATCTCAAGCCTTACTATATAAATTCCTTTGAGAAAGCCTTGCTATGTGGATAGTCGCAGCCTATTATTCACTGTCAAATCAGATCATATTCGGGCCATGAAAAATTATTTCAAATCTGCTGCTGCAAGCCAGTATCCTTCCAGTGCTGATAATAGAGATGGAGCAGACCTGCGGAGAATCAGGAAGTGATATTCAGAGAAAGAGCAGACACGGCACAGGGCACAAAGTTTGTCCAGAACCTTCTTTACCCTGGATAAAAATTCATGGTCACATAAACAAGAATATCAATATCATACCAGGGTCAATGTGCCATTTACTAGTCCCCTGGTACTGCCTCAGAGTGGGCTGCTCTCAGAGAGAACAACAGAGCTTCACATATGCTGCTAAAGAGAGCCATCCATCATGCTCCCTGTGGATAGCTTGTGCTGTAACAACCCACAGTGTGTCTCTGAGCAACGGTCATGTACAGACCAAACAGGAGATAAAGACCTACATGCTCAGTGACGTTGCAGTGGAACAGCTTCTGTTGGTGCTGGTGGAAACAGCAGGTTTGTGAGTTAACTGACTGAATATCTGAATCAGTTTAAAGGGAGTAGTCGTCCTGAAGCACTTTAATTTTGCATAAATTTTGATCAAAGCATCAAATCATAACTTTAAGCCTTGATCCAGTGAAAGTATCTTGTTCTATTGCTTAATTTTGGGCAAAATTATCTTCCAATAGAATGACAGATTCCTTAGATTAAATTCCACAATACAAATACATTTGAGATATTTTTTGCGGTGAATTATTTTTTGGCTTAAGCAGTAACTGCTCTCCCTAGATATCTCTCAAAGAGCCTTAAGAAAACAAAGACTCCATCCTCCACTGGGTGAAACCAGTGCGATTACAATAAAGATCTGTGTACAAGCTAAGAGTACAAGTGTACAAATAAGACTGACAGCTATCGAGGACTATTAGTGGATGCAGGAGCAGTGTGGGTAATTTTAAAGTTTAATTATTTCTTTATTTATCTGTTTGACAGGAATGGAGGTGCTGAACAGAGCAATTGAGAGCATAATGCACTCCAGAGACAGAGATGATTGGGAGCCCATTGTGATCCATGTGTCAGACACATTGCTGTCTCTCTGGAGGGGAGAGGTAAGGAAAGAACATATCAGGAGAAGAGCAGAATTGACAAAGACGCTGTTTTCATTTGTTAAGTGAGTCATTTGTTATTGAGGCTTTGACCTTGTTGTATTCACCTCTTCAGGATGGTGAGGATCCCTTCTGGGAGTGCCAGGTGCGCTACCTGACCTTCCTTGGTGTTGGCCATGACACACACACCTTTGCAGTCATAGTGGATGCTGGCACACAGCGCTTTGAGTGCCATGTCTTCTGGTGTGAACCTGATGCTGGAATCATATCTGAGGCAGTGCAAGCTGCATGCATGGTGAGTGGCTCTGAAACGGAACCAAATAATGCTTTATGCAGTACTGACCCCAAACTACGTAGTCTCTCAGCCACAAGAGGGAAACGTAACCCGGATGTCTCACAGATACAACTTCAATTCCAATAAAGTTGGGACGCTGGGTAAAATGTAAAAGAACAGAATGCAATGATTTGCAAATCTCATGAACCCATGTTTCACAAAGAACATATCAACTTATCAAACATTTAAACTGAGTAAATGTACTATTTTAAGAAAACAATAATTTCAAGAATCAAGTCAAGTCAATGTAATTTATACAGCGCTTTTTACAACCGACGTCACAAAGCAGCTTTACAGAGTTTATAGATGGATTTTTGGTAGAGAAATGTTATTTCATTCTTGTCTGTATTCTAGCTACTCAACAGTCCTGCTTCTTTCAATTGTTTTCATTTGGTGAAAGGTCTGGCCTACAGACAAGCCAGTTCAGCACATGGGCTATCTTCTACTGCAAAGTCATCCTGTTGTAATTGATGCAGTATGCGGTTTAAAATATGCAAGGCCTTCCCTGAAAAGATTATGTCTGGATTGGAGCATATGTTGCACTAAAGCCTGTATATTCCTTTCAGGATTAACGATGCCTTTCCACGTCTGCAAGCTGCCAATTCCATAGGCACTAATGCACCCGCATACCATTAGAGATGCAAGCGTTTTAACTGAGCGCTGATAACATGCCCAATAGTCCCTCTTCTTTTAAGTCTGGAGGATGCAGTTTTCCCAAAAAGAATTTCCAATTTTAATTCGCCTGACCACAGAACAGTTTATTTTAAGTCTATTTTAAGCTGGTTAATGTTCTTATATGGCTTCTTATTTGCATAATAAAGCTTTAAACTGCATATGTGACTGGCACAGCAAACTGTGTTCACTAACAGTGATTTCTGGAAGTGCTCCTGAAGCTCTGCAGTGTTTCCTGTAACAGAATCATACCACTTCTTAATGCAGTGCTCCCTGAGGGCCTGAGGATCATGGGCTTCCAGTACTGATGTTTAGCCTTGTACCTTGTGCACAGAGAACTCTCCAGTTTCTCTGGGTCCTTTGATGATATTATGCACTGTAGATGTTTCAATGTTGAAAGTCTTTGCAATTTGATGTTTTGCAGAGTGGTGAACCTCTGCCCATCTTCACTTCTACCTCTCCAATGCTCTTTTTAGACCCAGTCATATGCAGTACTGACCAGTTGCCAATGATTGAATTAGCTGCAATTTTTTGTCTTGCTGTTTCTTTTTAGTACCACTTACTTTTCCAGCCTTTTGTTGCCCCGTCCCTTTTTTGACACGTTTATTCAATATTGGCCGGTTAAATGTACAATGTGCTTTCCAGAAATGTAATCTCTTAACAGTAAGCCTTCAAAACATCATAAAGTTCACTTTAGAATACAAAAATGGCGCAAGCAATTAAAGCAAATACATAAGCAGAGGAACAAACAAATGAGCATAATAAAAAAGAAAGGAAAAAGAAAAACTTGACAGCCATAGACGCTAATGTTAATGACCAAGCAGTCACAAAATTTAACAATCACAACCTCTGTAAAAGCATACACATACACAGACCTCAAAAAGGAAGGAAATAAATCCCCATAGTAACATACTATCCTAAAGACCCAAACAGATCCCAGAACAGTATGAAAGCTATTCATATTTACCCCTAAGCACAGCTGCTAGCTAGATCCCTCTGTACCATTGTGTGACAGTGGGGAGAGTTTTTTTTTATCGACCTGATAAGAATTCAATTTCTTGCCACAAGTAGCAATTTATCTGGCAATCTATAGCCTTTCGTGTTAAGTGTCAGTTACATTGCTTGCCTTTTAGATGGGAGCCCCAAAAGAAAAAGACCAGGATCGGCTTCCAGTTTTATTTTAAGAATAGTGCCAATTTTTATAAGGGACAAAGTTTCAGAATCTTGAAATGAGCTTGCGCTTCCAAAAACAGTGAAAGTATGTCCCCAACTCTGTGTGACACTTAACACAGAGAGCCGATATAGAGGGATCAAGACTATTTGTTCATTAAGACTGGCGTGATATGTAATCTGTGTGAAATCTTTTATTGAGTCTGTCCTGTCCCTTTTTTGAGACATATTGCTGCCATCACATTTAAGATGCCAATATATTTAATATAATGAGATTTGCAGATCACTTTAAAAAAAAATTACATTTACATTTTCCCGTTTTGTTCTAAATTGGGATTAGAATTCATATCAACTAAATTTAGCTATAACAAAAGCTCCTTCACAAAATGAATAGTGCATTATGTAGTCATTTTAGGGATGTTGGGTTTTAAATAAATAGGAATATTTTTAAAAAGCAAACCTACACATTTATGTCCCCAAACATTCCTCAAGCAGTCTCAAATTTACTGTTCAAATAAAGTGTTTGTGCTTCTTTGGCGCCCACTGCAGGTCCAGTACCAGAAGTGCTTGGTTGCACAGACCCCACCCTTGAGGTCGAAAATGTGGCGAGCTGGTACCAAAGTCAAACGCGCCAACTCTATGGACGGTTCCATCTTTCCACCCTGTCACCAAGGACACACACCACCCAAAATGGCCTCCTCTAGTGTAAAGAAGGGCATGCTGGCATTCTTTGAGACATTCAGAAATAAGCCGTCTGTGGTGCCTGCACCTTAGCAACAGCGTGTAGGGGAGGGCTGGATGGGGGCTTGATGGGTTTTCATGAGGTTGCATGAAATATGTGAAGAGAAGAAAAGGAATGTGTGTACAAAATAAAAGTAGGAAAATGAAAGGAACCACCCTCAGTTACCTGAAGCCAGCATTTGGTTTCATTTTAAGTTTTAAAACCTCTGCTTACTCTCCCCAGTGCAACCTTAACAATACATGGAAGAACCTGTCTACACCTGTGAGCCCTGTGTTTATGGATATACATATCTGATTACAGCAGATAGGTAGAACATCTATCACAGGAGAACATTAAGGTGCTGTGCTCTCACATTCCAATGTGCTGAGGGAGAACCACACCGGTAGTTTTTTTTATTGAACTAGCAGCAGATTCCCTAATCCTTACTGTTAGAAGAGAAACCATAAGATTGATATTAGATCAATGTAAATCAAGTGACAGAACTAACACCAATGTTAGAAACACAGCCAAAATGGATCCCAACATCACAAACGATCTAGGTCGCAATGCTCTAGAACATCACTCCCAGGAACAAGATGATATTGTGCAATAATGTATACATCGGAACCGATTCTCAGTATGTGACCTTTTCTCGATACGTGTCAATGTATAGAATAGCAATCTATCTCTGCTATGATAAATGTTTTAGAAGTTAGAGATGTTCTGTTTAGGCCTCTCTTGTGTTCGAAAACCGGCTTGTGTTCAATCTATTAACCGTCACCCTGCTTTTATGAACTGTTTGGACACCTCAGATAGCAAATTAGAATGTCCCATGGCCATGTGCAATCTAATAATCCACCACAAAAATATAATATGGCCAATATGCTATTTCTGGAGACTACTGTTTATTGAGTGCAATCGTTTTTCCCCAGTTTGCACATGGACATTAGGAAAAACCAATAAAAGGCAATGACTTCATTGTTTGATTTCTGTTGCTAAGCGTTACCTGAAACACCATCATGTGATCTCATATGTGCTTAAGAATACAAGGCTTTGCAGTGAGATCCCCTGAAATGCTATTATAGCTTTACCAATTCTGACCAATTACTTGAATACATAAAAAAGTGAACCACAGCTGGCATGAGTTGACTTTATTAAACCAACTGCAGCTGTGATACAATCATGTTGAACACCAAAAAATAAAAAAGAGTATTAAAGTATTGTGCTATGACAAAGTAGGTCTTGACCTCTTCCACCATCACAAAATGAATGTATAAAACAGGCTTGACCTCCGTGCATGTCACTAGGCCACTGGACCCCACTGGAATGACACAATGGAAAAGTTATGTGATGCTACAATATATGCAAATGCTCTTTTCCCTTAAAAACGTGTATGAACAAACCAACTCAGGTCTCCTTAATGCTAAGACACCAGTGGAAACGTGTGTAGGAATGAAAAAATACTTTCAGCATGTAAGACCTTTGTTCATTGAGAAACCTGGTCAAGAGATACTGTCATAACCTGGTCATGTAGCTCTTTATACTCTCTGTAAGAAATCTTCCTCTTATATATTTGCAGTTATTTAGCACAGATATAGGATGTCATGTATAATGGAGTTGTTTTTTATTGTTATTGATATTATGTTGATATTTTTCGCACTGATGTACCAAACTGGATTCCACTCTTAGTTGTTTGGGTGGGACAATAAAACAGCTTGAACCTCTTGAACCTTCGGTTTCTCTTGTGTTATATTTCTAAAACCAGCAGTTTACAGTTTCAGTGAATTCTCTGCATTTTCAATGAGTCTTTCTTAAGAATGTATTTCATTCAGTTGGGTATGAACAAAAAGTTGTTGCTGTCCAAAGCAAACTACATCTGTTTTGTTCATGTCTAGTTTATTTTCATTCTTCTACAATACTTGTACACAGCAGATGCCCATTACAATAAGAAAAACTTTCATGATGAATAAACCAATAGAAATGTCCTTGGAATTAAGACTTTTATTTAACTTTAACATTAAAAGTACATTTACATTTATTCATTTGGCTGACGCTTTTGTCCAAAGCGACTTCCAGGTTCAGGAAACAATCAAGCATAAATTCAGACATGACAATACTGATGTGCGAGTTACAGGGAGTCCAATACAATCTTCTTAATTATAGAAAACAGTGTAAGTGCTACAACAGTGCATATAAGTGCCACAACATTTCCACCTGAAGTAAAGAATGTTTTTGCTTCCTCTGTAAAGTTATAAGTTGGGAGACTTTTTGGGATGTGGTCTGTGGGTTTACTGGAAAACACATCTTTCATTTCGTCTTCATTCAGCTTTTCATCCAGTGTCCAGGTTCCCATAAATGTCTTTATATTGGGAAAAGCCGGAAAATAACACTGCGATAGCATTGTTAATAACTACACTCATACCATACTTCATGAGAAGCACCTGCACATCCGCTCACTAGTCGCTTATACTAGATCCACTGTTATTGAGTGTATGTAATCTGTTGCTGAATAATTTGTCAGCGATTGTCTACACTCCCCATTAATAGTCAATGCATGACAACATTCTGTCGACTGCCATTTGAGTGGTGAACCAGTCTCAGCACCAGTATGTGTGTTGCCGAACAGTACTGCTACTGGTCTGAACACTAACTGGGAATTTGAAACGACAAATACACAGTGATCACTAATATTAACCAGGTGGAGCTACAAAGAAGAGAAGTCTATAGAGACATTGTGCTCAAATTACTGTTTTTCAGCTCATTTTAACTTATTGAAAAAATGGCCTGTGAGAAAGTTATGACACAAATCAGTGGATTTTTAATCATTAACAGTGGCTCCCTGTGAAGCTTTTACATTGTTTTCTGACTCTAACATTATTGCTTTTTTTAAAAAGAATGCAGATATGAAAATTCCATATGAGAATTGTGTAACAAAGTATTAAAAAAATCGTAACCCAAAGCAGAACCATAAAACCCACTACTATTTAAGTTTACTTTTATATATTTAAATGTATACTGTATGTAAAGATGTTTCGTTAAAAGTGTGTTCAGGTAGAGAAAAAGCAGCTCTGCAGTCAGGCAATATAGAGAAGATATTAGACATAATATATAACATAAAAGAAGCTTTAGATTTCGAACAGTTATGTTATGTGACTGGAGTTGTCAGCTGGGAGTCATCTGGAATAGTTTAAACTGTTTCTTGTTCTTCTGAAAGGAGGTGATTAATGGACACAAAACACACCTTATGGGAATGTATCATCAAATAAGAATGGACAGACAGATAATTGCCAGACACATTAACATTACAGCAAAAAATATAGATATATTTACAATAGTATAAAGGAAGAAATATGGATGAAATATTATGTTTAAAAGGTTTTTAAATAAATTTTGTCGCTTTGCAGTTTTTGAATATAAAATATACAAATATTTGAAATAATTTACATATTGTTTACAGAAAAAAACACCAACTATCTGTCTACCTGCTCCTTACCTTTACAGAACAGTAACTGTCTTACCTGTGTAATGTGTAGATGTAATGTACTTTTTGAGTATACAGTATTTGTGTCTGATTTTTTTATAGCACACATGTAGAAACCAGCATCGCCCCGCTCAATCGACTTAATGGACTTAACTCAGCAGAGATGCTTCAGCGCTGGTGTGAGAGTACCAAGCAGCTGCTGGCACACACTGATGTTTTGACACTGGTACCATGACAGTGCCAGGGCCAGGTCCTGCCTGTGTCTTGGTTCTGCATTACATGCCCATTACATGTTTCGTTAACAGCACCACCGACGTTTAGAAAAGTCTCTAGAGCAGGATTAACATGATTGCCATTGTTAATATGACCATATTAGTGTCCAGTACAAATCCACCATTGTTCTTTATTTTCTTTTAAATATTATTTTATTATTATTTTCTTCTGTGAAGCCTGGTCCTGGTTGTTTTGTTTACATACAATGAAAAAAAATGTTTATTTAATTAAGGATTCAGTTTCTTATTTGTATGTTACTTTCAGAACAATATAAACAGTAAAGTGTGAAACCTAGTTAAACAAATGTTTAACCCTAAAATTATGATATTTTGTCAAAGTTACATGTAAAATTATTTTAATAACATAATGTGTCTGACAGAAGTAAACAAGGCAAAGCAAGTTTATTTATATAGCACATAATCATACACAGCGGCTATTCAATGTGCTTTACAAAGATCAATTTAAAGAAAAAGTAAGTGAATCCTTATGATTGTCATATTCACAAGTGAAATCAGAGTCTACTGTTTTGTATTAATGGATACTAATAAGGTGTGGTTGTGAGACACTGTTTTATTTAAAGAACAGGGATGTCTTTCTTCATGTCTTTGAAGTGAATTCCAAGTCAAAGGCCACAACCAATTGAAATGTTATGGAAAGATCTAAAACGAGTGGTTAATGTAAGAAATCCAACCAACATCCAAGAATTAAAGCTGTTCTGTACAGGTGAATGGGCTAAAATTTGATGTGTAGGATTGTTAATGCAAACATTTAGTTGCAGCTATCGCTGCAAAAGGTCTCACCAGATCCTGAAAGCGCAGGTTCATGCATAGATAGGTTATTGGATTTTTTTCAATAAATACACAACCAAATATAATAAATTTGTGTGTCATTTAACTAGGATCTTACTCTACTTTTACTTGTTTGATGACTTTTACATGACAAAGTCCAAGTACTTTCTTCAGTGAACATTCTGACCAACAAATACCTTTTATAAAAGTTTTTCCCTTGAAACTGTGGAATTGACACAGTAGGCTACCTTCAGACAACTCTCAGAATATCCTACAGCAGTTTTTAACACATTGGCCTAAATGTAGAAAATGTATATACACTACCGGTCAAAACACTAAATTTTTTTTATTGGTAATATAAGCTATTCTGTTACAGTAAGTAACCTTAAATGGTACAGCTGTAAGTGTTTACAAGAAAGAAATCCATCATAAATAAAACATTTAGGTCACTAAACACTGAAACAATTTGCAAATTTCATAGACAACATGCCCCCCACCCCCAACCCCCCAAGCATTTACAAACCTGATGAACTTTAGATTTCAGATCTTCTTCAGTGATGGAAGTCAATGAAGCCTTGGAGTTTATGTAAACAATTTTCATAGGTGGTGCTCCCAACTTCTGCGCGTTGAGAGGAAGACAATTATAAGATGGATACAAGACAGAAAAAGAAAAGAGGGGGCACCCGGATTTGAACCGGGGACCTCTTGATCTGCAGTCAAATGCTCTACCACTGAGCTATACCCCCTACACTTTAATTTCTCACCAGTGTTTTCATTTGATCTCTATCATAAGTATGAATTTTTTGTATTTCATTGCTCAATAAGTTATTAATGATGTCGTCTTGTCGTCTTGTCGTCTGAAACATGAACATTTAAAACAGCAATATTGTTCGGTTTCAAACCAGATGTGACGACAGTGTTTCGTCACTGGATGACTGCAAACCCGGAACTGAGCCGGAAGTTATTAGCCGATTGAATACAGCGCTACTTGAAGAGACTCACCACAAAATGGTAACTGGATATAAGGATTTTGGGTTAAACTACTATCATTAACAAACTTCATGCAATTGTTTACTTATATTGTCATTTTTAACCTAGGCTATATTAAGTTGCTTGTGATTGCTTGTCAGATAAACGGGTATATTTTTGTGTGATGCTCGCGAATCGCCGCTAAGGTTCCCTTTAGCATATCAGCTAACTTTAGCATAGGGTCTTGTTGGTATTCGGGCTAATTGAGAAACTGAAATTTGTAGAAGTTTACATTCACGTGGATTTTTTTTATTAATTTATGTTGGTTTGTAACACGATAGTGCTGGATAAGGATTAATGTGAATAGTCTGTTGTTAAACCAGTGTTGTCCTCGCTTTAGTGCATTCTGATGCGTCATTGTCGCCCTGTAGCTGACAACTTTCTGTTTTGTAACAGAAAGCAAAAGGAAACTAGGATCACGTTATAACGATCATAAATATTATATATAATTATACACAAACGTTATAAATACAGATTTTCGGGAAGATACATTTTATGTAGATTAGTGTTTTTGGGAAATATATTTTCTTTGGCTTTCTAAAAATCATTCAAACATGTATAATTATATATAATATTTATAATCGTTATAACGTGATCCCAGTTTCTTTTTGCTATTTGCTGCAAAACAGAAAATCAGATACAAGGCGACAATGACGCATCAGAATGAAAACTTGAAACTTAAAATCTCTACAGAAAATCTCTACAGAAGATCTAAACCCCCAAACAACCCAGACTTTTTCTTAAGATGGAACTGTAGCCAAATCTACTAAATGGGGGAAAATAATGTTGCTTGTTATATAGTAGGTGGGTTAAAGGTTTCACTGTCTGTTTTTTTGCAGAACACACGTGGCCTCCGCTCACAGCTAAAGGACAGTGTCCCAGTGGCAGGTCTTTGCCCACAGACAGGACCTTATGGTGTACAAGACACCCTTCGCAGAGGGTAAGAATTAGATTAGTTTTGAACATGTTGGCAGATTGGTGGTAGTGGCCTTATTATTTTTTTCCTGCTGTCATGATTTCTGTTGCGATTCTAGGTTCTCCAGTGTTAAGAATGAGCTTCTTCCCAGTCATTCTTTGGAACTCTCTGAGAAAAATGTGAGTTGCTATTTTTTGTGCAACCCATGCACTTTACTCAAACATTTAATATAGACAACAGATAATCTGTTGTATTTAGATATAATTTATATATTTACTTAATTATAGTGGTTCTGTATAATTATACTTAATTATAATGCTTTGTGAATTTGTAGTCATATGGACATTGCACAACGTTAATAGTTTTTCCTCTGTTTTGTACCCATAGTTCCAGCTTAACCAGGACAAAATGAACTTCGCCACACTAAGAAACATCCAAGGACTTCATGCACCACTGAAACTACAAATGGAGTACAGAGCAGCCAGACAAGTGGGGATCTTTTAAATTGCTTGTTTGTTATATGTAGTGTTACAGAAATTGTCAAAAATAGAATTTGTTGCTGTGTAAAGTAGTAAGGCTAAACAATTTGGTTAAAAAACTTCAAAATTTTCAACTGTGTTTCAATTGTTATTTAAATCTGAGTATTTTCTTCAGATTATTTTTTTCCCATCTAGGCCCCTCTTTTAGCCAAAAAAGTCATTTTTGTAGACTCATGGCTGAGTGCTGTATGTAAATTGCTTAGGAACCGCTAAATTTACATTTAGTTCTCAAGCCTAAAGTCTTCTTTGATATAAATTTTACTATTGAATGTCCCAATAAAAAATAACTGATATTATAAAGATTACATTAAAATTGACACATTTGTGACCTCTTTAAAGTTACAGTTTTTATATAAAAACAATTAATTGTTCAGCCCTATAAAGGACAAGTCCATAATCACTAACTAGTCTGGGAAATGTTACTTGTTTGATACCTTTGTAATACACAATTGAAGTGCATGTGTAATTTTTCAGATTCAGCGTTTGCCCTTTCTGCCAAGCTCAAACCTGGCCCTAGATGCACTTCGAGGCACTGATGAAACCATTGGCTTTGAGGACATTCTTAATGGTAAGTGTGTGTGCATACATCACGGCTTACCTAGAACAAGAAGCTATTAGTTCTCTCATAATTATTACAATTAGAATGCAGTTGTTTTGTGAGCTGGTCATACTGATTATGGTATTACCATCCCTCTTGAATGACACAATCAGCAGTGTGCAGTGAGGGGTAAAACATTTTACACATCTCCATTGACTTGTGGTCAGATTTAATGATTGGAGGTGTTCAGCAACACACATTCCCTGTGTCAGCCTTTTACTGTGTGTGTTGTCAGGTAAAAATGTCCTTTGAGGCTTAATGTAAATATAATACCTGTCACCAATGTTGAGACTGGATTCACCCTTTATACAACTTGGCAATAAATGGGAGATGAGACAAAAACTGCAGCTGTTGTGCTCACAGTTCAGATGTTGCATAGTTCTACACTAATTCACAACAGTAAAACAGTTCACCCAGTGCAGACATTAATAGGTGGTGTGAGTGGGGCCCTATTCAACACAGTACTGGATAAACAATTTTCACTTATTTGCCTTCAGGTCTGTTTAATATGATTTTTTTTTCTTAGATCCTGCACAATGCGAGCTTATGGGAGAGCCTCATATTATGACGGAGTACAGACTTGGGCTGCTGTAAGCATGTGTGCACTCTAAACTGGTTTCTCTCTGTCCCTTTAGATTATGACGAGTTTGTTTGTAATAAAAATCTAAATATATTCACACTGTGAGATTGAGGTTCTTTATACAAAACTCCTCAGTGTGCAGAGTTTTTTCATAGTCTTTAAATAACACACCTAAAGCGCCAACAGATTAATGCAGGGGTGTCAAACTGGGTTCCTTACAGGTCACATAACTGCAGATTAGTGTTTTACATCCTCTAAAACCCTGAAAACAAATCAAGAAGGGCTGGTAAATTAACTAAGTTGGATCTTTGACTTTGCAGTGATCTGGCCTGCGGTCAGCATACATAGATTATTGCTTTGCTCCCAAAACTTGATGTGAAAGTAGCAGTTCTATAATATATGGAGGTGTGAAGTTAATAAATGAAAAATCCACACCTTCATACTCAAAAGATGTGGCAAATGCTTTCAATCCAAAACAGTAATGCAACAGAATAGTCTCAGTGGAGTATATTTGTTTATTGTTTAAGCATTGTAATTTTTCACAATGGTTACAGGTTTAGTTATTGATTGTTTGATAGTACAGTTGTTTTACAAATTCACTCAACATTCCTAAAACTAACATTATGTACATAAAATGACACACACAAGCAATATGCCATGCTCTTTAAAGTAACATTCAAATATAAACGTAATTACATAGCGGCTTTATCTTGAAAAAAATGTAATTAGGTTGATCATTAAACAGCCAGAAATGTTTTCTGATGTAAATTGAGTATAATTAACGTTGGTTAATATGTATCACACAACATATCTTGACAGTTCAAAAGATGTAATTATAAAAAGGTAAATTACAGTATTGATGTATTTACAAAAACAGAAGCACATGTGTAACGGAACGGTAAGGTCAAATTTCTTTAGTCCAGCTTCTCCTCTTGGAAGAAATCTGCAGCATTGAGGTGTTCTTGAAACTCATCATATTGCTGTAGGGGGGAAGAAAATGCCATCACAGGACTGAAGGTAAAACACAATGATCACATAGTAGTATGATAAAGGGCGGTATATGTGTGGGGTACTCAGTGTGTAATATGGTTAAAAAAAAGATGCCTATTACAATTGGATCAGATTGCTTGTATAATTAGGCTCTTTCTAAAGCCAGCACATGATCATGGAGGGGGAGCATCAAATACTGTGGAACTGTATGGTAAGCGATGGGAGAATAAATCTTAGTCATCCTCAAAAATAGCATCTTTTGTGATGAACTCTTATGGTTGTGGATTTTGCTTGCATCATCACAACAACCTTTTTGGCTCTACTAGTAACATACACCAAAGACTGATTTGAATTAGATTGTCCTTTTGTTTGCTTACTTTGCATTTTGTAATTTGTTAAACACGTACAATTATTATTTAGATTTTTTTACAGCATTTCAACCTACCAACTTTTTGCACATTACTGTATATACAGGTACATCTAAAAATTGAATATCATGAAGAAAAATCAATATTTCTTGACATTCCTTTCAGAAAGTGAAATCCATATATTTTATAGATTCATTACACAGAGTAAAATGTCAATCCTTTATTTCTTAGAATTTCAATTATTATGGCTTTCAGATAAAACACCCTAAAATGCACTGTCTCAGAAAATTTAAATATTGAAAAAGTTCAATTTTGCAAAGTCATGGTGTCACACCCTAATCAGCTAATTAACTCAACACCTGCAAATATCTCCTGAGTGAGGAGACTACACAATCATGGGGAAGACTGCTTTCTTGATAGATGTTGGTCCACAAAAGGTCATTGCTAAAGAAGTTGGTTGTCCCAGCAACAGCGACAACTGCAGCCTTGACAGGACTGCCAGGAAAACTCCATTCAAGAATTTGGGGAAGCTTCACAAGGAGTGGACTGAGACTGGAGTCAGAGCATCATAAGCCACTACACACAGACGAATCCTAGACATGGGCTACAAATGTTGCATTCCTTGTGTCAAGCCACTCCTGAACAACAGACAACATCAGAAGCGTCTTGCATGGGTTAAGGAAAAATCAAGGTCCCAGAGTCTGGAGGAAGAGTGGAGAGGCACAGAATCCATGTTGCTTGAAGTCCAGTGTGAAGTTTC
>JBBIGC010158252.1:0-17016 GCA_037576955.1 Lepidarchus adonis
TGTGTGTGTGTGTGTGTGTGTGTGTGTGTGTGTGTGTGTGTGTGTGTGTGTGTGTGTGTGTGTGTGTGTGTGTGCTTCAGAGTTTGCATGTGCACTCCATGCTGTGTTTGTGTGAGTCATGCAATCACCCAGAGGACATGTTGAGTGCAGTAATCACATGATGGAAGAGTGCAGCTCTGCAGATGTGTCCATAACCCAGCTAGTTCATGGCATCATCCATTGTGGCACACCAAACCATTAAAAGTGTTTAACACAGTTCCATTGTTTACTTGTGTAAATGTGTTTGCGTGTGTTAATCTATTTGTTATTTTAGGGATATACCTGCAGAATGTTTCTGCTGAAACTGTGTTTGGTTTTTAAAGTGATTCATCAATGCTGTTGCTGTATAATTCATTTGCAACACATTTTCACTTTTTATAATACAAATGTAATGCAAACTATCATACACATATGTAATACATTGTTACCCATATCCTGAAAATATTTTTCTTGATTTTTTTTGTTTTTTATATAGTGCCAAATGTCATTTTATAGTCAGTTTATGAACAGTTTTCCTCAAACCCAACTTTGCTTCACTGAATTCATTGCTTTGGTGATGAAAATAATTATTCAGTCTTTCAGCATTTTTATAATATAGAGTGGCTAATCAGAGCAGACATTATTTACATGGATCAGTCTAAAAGGGAAACTTTTCTTTAAATTTTAAAAGATAATGCTTGGAAAATAGTCATGTAGAAATGATTTGAAGATATTTTGCAATAGTAATGTTTTGTGAAAAATGCCTTGTGCCTATATAAAAGTTACATGAACTACACTCCAATGCCACTATTGGTTGAGAATGAATAATGGAAAATATATCTCAGATCAAATGTTTAAAATCTCATTAATTGGATGCATTATTCAAAACTATGCTGTTCTGGATGGCGCTACACTACTCTGGATGTTTGTGTGTGTGTGTGTGTGTGTGACTGTGTCTGTGTGTGTGTGTGTCAGAATGAGAGGATGGCATATTATTGTGCCTCTGGTGTAGAACATGTCTCTCCATGTCTGTTGCAACCTAGATACATGTGCGAGAGACTACGGACTCAAGGTCAATGCATTGTCTCTCCTCTCCCCCTCTCTCTCGCTCTTTACGTTCCTCTCTGTTTCATGTTGGTGACTCCTTCATATGACAGAATGCCTGTAGTAATTGAGCTTCACTTGCAACATTTTCATTTTCCAGTATAAAATGTTTGGGATTTAAGCATCTACATCTGTTTTTTTCAAGATATTTTACTAATTTATCCTGTTTTTTTTTGTGACCGGACATTTGACTTCAGCTTAAATCTGCTTTTAGATTTTAACGCCATTAGCAAAATGGCAAAAGCAAATCTGTTGAGACCTTTCAATGGCTCACTGATATCTTCTAAAAATACCTAGGTGTCACTGCCGGGTACTATAAGCTACATTCTCAACCAGTTTTCAGGTTGTTCATCTGTGAGTTTTTTATGTATTTTGAGTGTTTTCAGAAGTTGTTAGCCCTCTTTGTGTTAGAAATGGCCTAGGGCATATTGAGAAGGGTTTTTTTTTCAGTCCTAGCATTGTTTTATTTTTGGTTGAATGGTGTCTTTGACGATGCTAGAGGTGGTCACTGACAGAGACTTAAACATAAAGTGACACCATATTAAAGACCGTAAGAACAATGTCTGCTCAGACCCATACATGCCTCCAGAATCTGGATTATGGCAATGAAGGTTTGATTTGAATCACCTAGCTTTGTACTTTGCTTCACATTTTACTTTGGTATTTAAAATGTATTTATTTATAAAAATCTGTATTGCTTCACTTTAGGCATAGGCCTCCAACAAGGGCAAAGGCAGATGTTCCTACTCTGCTCCATGCTTCTTTACTGTCGTCAGTGTTGTAAAGAACAATTGCTAAACACGTGCTTTTTCTGTAATAGGTGAGTAAGCGTAACCTGCTGCTAGGTTTATTTTGTTTATTAAATACACTTTACTTAGAGGACTTTTATGAGATTTTATTAAATTAGGTACTGTTTATGGTTTTGGAGAGTCAATGCTCTGAAGTTGAGGGTGCAATTGGGTTCTAAGGATTTATGCTTTCAGCAGCCCAAGAAAACATATAAAGTGTGCCATGTGTATACACATTTCCTTTCCTTTACTAATGTTTTTGGGTGTTCTGTCTGATAAGGAAATCTCTGCAAGGGTTCTGCAGCTGCCATGCAAACCATTCGATGTAAATTTAAAGGGTTTGTCATTTTATGCAAAACATTTGTACTGTGGTAATGTCTGTTAGTGAATTTGTGCTGTGATGTAAGGACCACTGCATGGAAGTTACAGTGTATGATTTAGTGGTTTGTAATGGTTTCATTGCAACACTTATCATCTAAATGACTCGTAATTTGTCCCAATATGTGTTTAGAGGAGTTTACAAACTCACTTTGACTTCTGCTCTTTATTAAACCCATTGCATTTGAAAGACTTCACTGAATAAACGTCAGGATGTCAGGCATTGGTAGGTAGACTGAGAAAGGTGTGGGTGTGATTGTCTGCAGATAGCAGTAACAAATCTTACACGGATGTTACCACATTTCCTTCTGACACCTCATATCTAATTTTTGGTCTTAATGAACCGAGGGCAAACAGCCACACTTAGTAACCCTCGTACGCCACACTGGAGTTCCAGCCATAACATATTCATTCCAGGAAGGTCTGTGACAAAGTACACGCCTGCGCCCACATCATGCAACCTGTTATCTTTGATGTATATGTTTGTTCACATTGCTGCAAGTTAAATTAAATTAAAGTTAGAATGATTTGAAATTTTTTTGATAAGGAAACACTAATCAGTGGGGTTTGATTTGCTTATTGTAGCAAAAACTCATTTTAAGTGATTTGGTGAAAAGTTGGTTTGGAAGAAATTGGTTTTGTAATTAATTGCAGTATTTCTAGAGAGTATGAGAACTTTGAGCACTGGTGGGAGGCCCAGGTTTCAGAAAACGACACCAAAAAACTAGAAAAGTAAGGAGAACACCAGTTCTACATATGACAGTGGACCAAACAAGTGCTCTGTTTCTGCGTAGCACTTTTGCAGCACAATAAAAGTGCTTACACATGACTAGCGTTAGGAGATTTCGATGCTAGTCGTGTGTTAGGGTAAGGTACTGCTCAAAGTCCATTGTTTTATTGCTTTATCTTCTAGGACTGTCATATATTTGAACAGAGAATTGTAAACTAGATACAGATATCTAGTTACAACCCCTGAACTGAAAAAACAAATATTACTGAGTAAGAAGAAGTCTAATAACAAATTCTATAATGTGTTAGCAAATAGTACCAACCCCAATTACCCATACCTGCACACTGCCCCCTGTATGTGTGTAAGAGAAAGAGAGAGATTGCCGTGAAGTGATGGTGAACATATGCTATAACAATAGGGGATTTGTGTCCTGTCTTCCTCTCTTCCCCAGAGTGCTGAGCTCAAGCCAGTTGAAGCAATCTATTCAAACACATTACTAATCCCTTTGGCTCAGGCACATAGAGATGCATAGAGAGAGAAAGGGATAGAAGAGGAGCAAGAAGAATCCTGATTTAAGTTTTGAATTATGTTGAGCTTGAAATATCAAAGCCTTAGCACATGTTCTGATTCTCACTAATAGGATGAGATTTCCTTACTCCAGAGATTTTATGCTTTGATTTCATACACTCAGAACTTTACGCTCTCGAGACTCACCAGACTTGTGAAGAAGTGAAATATCCTATTGCTTATATTGCATAATTGATCTATATCATACACTTGATGCTTTTATCATGTATTTTAAGTGTTTTTGCAGATTTTTTTGAACTCTTAATAACATAGATTCCTGTATATAAACCAGTGTGTAAATAATTCAGAAGAGGTAATGCATTTCTTTTGGGCAGCTGAACAAAGTAACTCGAGCCACTTATTTTTGATTCTGATCTGATTTTTTGGAGGACATGAACTCCTAGTTTCGGAGATCATAAGTCCGACCAGTGCTGTTAGTTGATCCAAGAGTTTTTTTAACTGCTATTACGTTTGAAATTAGTTAAGTACTGTATAGGGGACATACACATGTGGACAAAATTTTTGGTTCCATTACAGAAAGGAAAATCCACAATGTTCACTGAAATAACTTGAAGCTGACAAAAGGAATAATACACAACAATTTACTGAGAATTAACAAATGAAAATCAGATACTTATTTTGAATTGTGGTCCAACAGAATGATTCTAAAAAACAAACTAATGATTAATGAATTTGAATGTGGGAACAAGTTAAACTAAAGTCTGTAATTAGCATCATAGGTGTCTTCAAGCTTGTAATCAGTCTATTTAAAGGGTGAAAAGTCGTCACTGTGCTGTTTGGTATTATGGTGTTTACTACACTGAACATGATGGACCACAGACAGCGAAGGAGAGAATTGTCTCAAGAGATTAGAAAGAAAAATTATAGACAAGAACGTGAATGAGATTGCATTTCCAAGCAACTTGATGTTCCTGAGTCAACAGTTGCACATATTATACAGAAATATTTGCACATTGGAGTTTAGCCAACCTCCCTGGACGAGGCCACAAGAGGAAAATTGATGATAAATTGAAGAGACAGGTGATACGAATGTTAACTAAAGAGCCCAGAACAACTTCCAGGTTATGTTCTGGGGCTGCTTTGCTGCATCTGGCAGAGGGAGTCATGAATCTGTGCAGATACAATGAAATCTCTTGAATGACTCAAGTCATTCTGGATCAAAATGTGCTGCCCAGCATCAGAAAGCTTGGTCTCAGTCACAGATCATGGGTTCTCCAACAGGATAATGACCTAAAACACACAACTAAAAACACCCAAGAATGACTAAGAACAAATCTGACTATTCTGAAGTGGCCTTCTGTGAGCCCTGATCTAAATCCTATTGAAAATCTGTGGAAGGAGCTGAAACATGCAGTCAGGAAAGGCACCCTTCAAACCTGAGACAGCTGGAGCAGTTTGCTCATGAAGAGTGGGGCCAATATACCTGTCAACAGGTGCAGAAGTCTCATTGAGTTACAGGAATTGCAAGGATGCAGTGATTGCTTCAAAAGGTTTTGCAACAAAATATTAAGTCAGGGGTACCATCATTTTTATCCATGCCAGTTTCAATAGTGTGTTATTTAGAATTATTTTGTTGGACCATAATTCAAAAGCAATGTCTGATTTTCATCTGATTCTGATTGTTATTCTCAGTAAATTGTGTTATTCTTTTTGTCAGTTTCTGTAACGGAAGGGTGCCAACAATTTTGTCCACGTGTGTACATTGCTATCAACATTACATACAAAAGCGCTGCTTTTTACAGTTTAACCCGATAGAATACCTAGCTACCTACTTATTATGTTAATGTTAGGCTGGAGGTTAGAGGGGAGATAAACTTGAGCGAATGAGGAAAATCAAGGAAAGAGAAACCTCTCTGAGTGAGATTACATGTCCCTCTTTAATTGTAAAATGTGACTGTATGTTGTACCAATGTCACATAACCTCACATACCACAATGTTGATATGAATTATCTGGCACTACGTGTGTTTTTTATAGGATCTTTACAGTTAATGAGATGGTGCTGCAAAATAATGCTGATGATTTTTGTCTTTTAAATTGGTGATGTGACTGAATTTATATACACCATGCTGTAATGCAGAGACAGTTGTTTATAGGAAATTAGTGTTAAATATTGGCAGAACCATTAATTCCTGTAACAGATGAGTAATGCGACCATTGAGTTAAGTTCCTTTTAGTGTTCTCCTCTTTTCTTTTCCTTGCTTAGTAAGAGAGATTAGCTAAGATATGAGAAATAGATGCACATTGTTGCGTTGCCAGTGCCGGTGATAGCAGGTGTTCAGTGTCGTTAAAGACTTGGACTTGTTTTGGGAACTGGGATAGATCAAAATGTGTGGAATGACTGGGGACACTGAGGACTGTTTGAAAACCACTGCCCTAATGTGACAAAACGTGCCCCTTCTCTCCAAACAGTCTGAGTTTAACAGTGTTTTATTATCCATGCTGCTTTTCCTTGGTCATTTCCATTAGTCGATTGCTTGCATGCCTGTCTGGTTCAGCCCTGGCTTTTCTCCACATTGCAGAGTGCCACTTTTGCACTGATCTGAGATCTGGAATCCCTGCTGGCCCTAAAGTGGCTTGGCTCAGAGCTTGGACGGAGGAAAGGGCCTTGAATCAGCTATTTCCCACGTTGCCTTTCTCTGTGCTGCATTATGTCATTCTGGAACTGCGGTGTTCTGGCTCAAACCAGTGCGCTGGCAACTCTGAGCCTTAACCGCCTGCTGTCTGCATTTGGGAAATAGTGATGTCATATCCTGTTTCTTGGACTATGTGTCCATGAAAACCACAGGGACTGATCTGGGGAGGGTAGTTGGTCATGATAAGTGGCTGTTTATTATTATTTTTTTATTTAGAAAGGTATGGGGTGCAGCAATTCCTTTATCAATAGATATGAACAATTATGTTGGAATACCTTTGTGTCTATTAATAGACTAATGTCACAGTGGCTTGTTGTTCATTCTTCTTCGTCCTGAATTTCAAACAGATAGAAAGAGTTGTGTTTGCCCAACAATACAGAGTTTTCTACTAGTCAACACACTCTCTCAACACACGTCTCTTTCTCTCTTTCTCTCTCTCTCTCTCTCTTTCTCTCTCTTTCTCTCTCTTTCTCTCTCTCCATAGAGCTCAATTCAAATCACCTTTGAAGACAGCCTTCTGCTTCCTACCTCTGCATCCATTGACCATGTGACTTGCACAGACCAATCAGCACACAGCATGGTAATGCACCAATCCATCTCTTTTTGGCAATTAAATGAACTCTCATTTTAACTTGTCTTACATGTTGTTGAGTCCTGTACACTCACTTTTACTTGTAGTATTTTTTTCACACTATGAATTTCACTGCCTTCCTCTTTCAGGTTCTTCAGTGCAGCTGTTCGGTCAACAAGGTAACATTTCCTGTGACTGTCACTCAGCAATCACCGGTGGCCGTCTCCATGGATACATGCCAGGTCACCATGGAGCCCATGAAGGCTCAGGTAAAACTGGTTTTGAGGAAATTATATTCAGTACTATACTTATACCCCTATAGCCATATTATCAGCACATAATACATAGGCATATTAGTCACTATAGTTTTGTAAAGAATTTGCTTTTTTTGCATTTGGGTGAACAGTCTAGTCATAAAATATTACACAATGACAAGAATTATAATGTGGTTAAATGTATCTGTGATCCATGAACATCTTGCAGACTGAATACACCTTAAGACTGTGATTAGGCTGCAGGGTCATGCTGGAATATTTTAGATCAATTATTTGCTTCATGTTGAAAACCTCTTTTTTGATAAGCTTAAGGCGTTGGCATTTGTCAATTTGCCATTTAGATTGTAATGAAAAAATAAAAGCTATGGTAATATCAGATATATTAAGCAGTATTGTGTTTCTCTGTTGGCCAAAGTAAAGCCTAGGAAAGTGCGGTGTTTTTGTGTGAGGTGAGCTATCAGTTTACATGAAGCTCTCCTTTTGCTGTCTCAATAATTTAATGTGTCCTTATTGTGACTGTAGGGACTCATGGAGCTTATGAAATCAAGAAATGATGGATTTTTATAGAAGTAATTATTACTGCAGTAATTGTAGCTGTGATTTAGGACAGCACATGGACAAAATATCAGTATTGTGAATATACAGCTACATATTGTGATTTATAAGTTGTTCAGTATATTAATGAATCAATATCCCATTTTTACATTTCTTGATGTAAATATTATTAAAGCTTCACAATCTACCACCGCCACCCCTCCATCCATGCATCCATATATGCAAAATAAGGTTTAAAACGTTAGCAAATATCTCCTTATTTATCCTTTTAATATTGTAGCCCATTCCCTTCAGTTGGAAGTTCAAAGAATTTCTGCGATTGGTTAGAGGCTCATTTGCATATTGCAGCCTTCTGTGATCTCAGTCTTAAAAGGGCCGATATTTCGATAACGATGTGCAGACATTATATTGTGCCACCCTGCTGTGATTGTGGTAATTATTTGTGACTATTGGATATGTTAATTTTTTTACTTTATTCCTGAGGAAGCTTTCAGATGATGCGAGGGCGTGTAATTCAACAAAACATACATAGTCTATTCAATTGGACCATAGGAGATTGATGAGCAAGCTAACCGCACACTCAAGGGGACAGTGTTAGATTTATTGCCATGCTCTTCAACTAATGTTTATTTTTCTAAATGATTAACAAACTTAAAAAAAAAAGAGTAAAATAACCTGAGAACAATGAAACCACTGCTTGATTATATAATTTGATAGATTGTGATTAGATTCTGATAGACAGTGACAGTACTCCTAAATAGAGCATAATTACATAAACATATATTTGAAAACCCCTGGCAGTTTTCTAACAGTGTTATCTCTCTCTTGATGTCTTTATTCTTTCACACTCTGGACCAATTTAGCAAGCCGTCAGAGTAACTACATCATGCCCAAAATTAATCTAGGCGCACTATGACAATTAGTTTTGCATTGTTTTTATAAAAATTGTACAAATGTTGTTACCTTATAGTTTAGTTAGATTTACAGTATGAAAATAGCATGTGCACACTGTCAAGTAATACTAATAATTGTAAATGTGTTAACTGGTTTGTGGGGATTGCTCCAGTTACAGGTTTGTCTGGAGGAGGTGGAAGAAGAAGGCTTGCTAGTCTCCTGGACATTTTACCAGCACCCCCTGCCATCCATAACTGTGATGCCACGACAGAAAGTTCAGCGAGAGGTAGGGGTGAAGAATTACTTGAGCTATTTAACAGCATAACAGGTTTCTTTCTACGGTTTCTCTGTTAAGTGGATAATACGTGGATAATCCTTCTTGGGATGTGTTGGATATTCCTTTTAACTTTTTCCTTTAATTACTTTAATGTATTAGTGTCCAGATTTAGGCTCAAAGGACAGGATTATTTTAGGTAACTTACAAACACATTTTAAGTAAGTCTAACCAACACAAATTATAATCACAGTCCTAATCATCTAGGAATACTATTAATATTATGAGGGAATAATCTACTGAACTCAGCAACAGCAGCACTGTAATGTTGTGCACAGTAACAGATGTCTGCTGTAGGCTTAATTTGTGTACTTTTGTTTTTTGACTGTGTGTAGGGATATGAACCGGAGCTGGATGTGGATATGATAGCAAAGCTGGTGGAAGACACATTATACGCCACACAGCCTGCCATGATCCTCAACTTGAGAGCATGTGTCTCTAGCCCTGCTGTAAGAACACACTCAGACATACCATCTGCAGCTCACCTGAGGTTCATATAATACATGAAACCTCAGACTAACACGTATCAAATGAACAATGTCTACTCACAAAAAGTCAAATACATGTACAGTGGGTAAAATAAGTATTGAACAGGTCACCAATTTTCTAAGTAAGTATATGTCTAAAGGTGCTATTGACATGAAATTCTCACCAGATGTCCGTAACTGTAAACATGTAAAGAAATTAAAACGATTACATTACATTTTTTACAAATGTAATGTAATCAAAAAAATTGAACACATGAAGAAAGGAAGGTGCAAAAAGGCTGGAAAGTCATGACAGCAGTTAATTGGTAATTAAAAAGCAATCTGCCCCGTGCAAATTAATATCAGCTAGTTCAGACCCAACTGATGGATATAAAAAGGTGTCTCATTTTTAAGGTGTCAAACAAGAAACCTCTCATGATGGGTAAAACTAAAATGTTGTCAACACCTTCATAACCATATTGTTGTAAAATATTCTGATAGCATTGGTTCCAAAAGAATTTCTAAAGGCTTCAGTGAGCACTGTTGGGACCATGTTCTAGAAGTGGAAAGAACATAATTTCACTATAAACTGGCCACGACCAGGTGCTACCTGCAAGATTTCAGACAGAGGAGTGAAAAGAATTATCAGAAGTGTCACCAGGAGCCAATGACCACTTGTTGAGAGCTTCAGAAAGACTGGATTTAGCAGGTTAACATTAGCAGTTGTTTTAAAGATAAAAAGTAATGCACTCTTCTGGTATGTCCTGCATCCCCACTCATTATACAAGACTCTTTTGCTGAAGAAAATGCACGTTGAATCTCATTTAAAATTTGCTGACCAACATTTAGACAAGCCTGTGAAATTCTGGGAGAATATAGTCTGGTCAGATGAGACCAAAATTAAGCTCTTTAGATGCCATAATAACCACCATGTTTGGAGGTGAAAATGCACTGCATATCACACCAGAAGCACCAGACCAACCGTAAAGTTTGGAGGTGGAAACGTCATGGCGAATGTCTGTTTCTCACCATACGGCACTGGCAGGCTTCATATATTTGAAGAAAGGATGAGTGGAAAAATGTACTGACATTCAAAATCTGCTGCCATATACCAGGATGATGAAGATGAAACGAGGATGGACTTTTCAGCAAGTCAATGATCCCAAACACACAGCCAAGGAAACTCTCAATTGGTATCAGAGAGAGAAAATAAATCTGCTAGAATGTCCAGGCAATCACATGAACTAATTCCTATAAAGGATTATACCAGGTGCTGATCATACCAGCAGCACCTTTAGAAATATATTCGTGAAAAAAACATGACATGTTTGGTACTTATTTTACCTGCTGTGTATTTTGTCACTGATGAATGTAACCTCTTCCCTCTATACAGTTTCCTAGAGAAAAGTCGGAAAGGAGCCAGTACTATCCACATCAGAGCAGTGCTCTTAGACGCCTTCTGGTGCGTCAACTGAAAGCCTCCTGTGTTAAAAAAGGTAGTTTTTTGTTTGTTTAATACTGCAGATTTTCATTTTCATTCAAACTTTTTGCTTTGTAGACTTCTCTCTCTCGCACACACAATTTAAGCACTGCAGTAAGTTGTCCAATAAAAAAAACATTTTATATGAAAGCAAAAAAGAACACAGGGTGTATAAAAGCCTTTTCATTGCTTTAATGGACTAGAGGGCTCAACTGCCCTGCCAAGTTTTTCTTAACACAGCCTGACTAACAACTGCAAACAAAAGGTTTTGACATTATTTGGCATCAGGCTAGGAATATTTCTTACCTATACAAGTTGCTTTGAAGTTGGAGGTCACTTTTCCTGAAGACCACTTCAATAATGCATGTATAAGTCGCCTGATGAGTTGAGTGATGGTGCACTTGTGATTTGCACATAGCTTCAATGTAAGGGATATTCTTGATTATTTTTTATAATGGTGAGATTTGCAGTGGAAATGGTTTTAAGTTTAAACCTGGTTTAAGTGGAGAAGTGGTAATGGGACAACTGGAAATCCCAACTGTTGCTCAACAAGACATTACTGCTAGCCTATTCACTAATCCATATGGTAATTACAACTCAGCTAGCATTACTGTAATTCTTACTTTGACAAAGAAAAAAACGATCTACAGCCAAAGACACTAATAAATAAAGAATACATTTAAAGAATAAAAAGAAGCCAAACTAAGGTAAGATATCTAATACATATCATGCTAGCCAAATTTTAACTTCTCATTTTACTACTTGTTTGTCTTGCCTAAGTAATGCTCCATTGTAAAGATGATTTGAGATTATTTACCACAGCCCACCTCCAAAGCCCATACTGTACTCTGACTCTTTAGGTTGCCAGGCTCATATTGGGGAGTTGTGCTGTGTCCTAAGCCTGGATGTCCCAGCACTGGATAAGCGAACACGTTTCCTTATGCCCTCCTCCAGCCCTAAAGCCACATTGGACTGGGGAGAGGACCTCACACTGTGAGTATCTAGCTGTTGACAAACTGACCACAGCTGTGTCTCAAAGGCCTTTTAGGATTGTATCCACACTCTGATGGACAACATGAAGTAACCACGAGTTATTTGCATCTTCAGGCTCAACTGTTCCATGCCCTTATTAGCACCTAAGCCAACAGACACACAATCTATCCCCAGCTAAATACTGCATAGAGAATGTTTCCTTATGTATTTAATGTATTTGGACTTCTTATGTAGCATTTATTAATGAATTTTTTGTAGCACTTTGTAGCAATTAATAAATGTAAAATATGTATGCTAAAACTAGATGATGCTAGTGATGGATCTGAACAGCAAGCATATCTAATAGCTGCTGTAAAGAGGTGAAATAATGAATACCAAGGCATAGGAAACTGGCCAAACAATTTAATCTTTCCAGAATTTTGTAGAAAGCTTAGTGGAATGCAACTCTGCAAATGAAAAGACTGCCTTGCGTTCAGCGATTATTGCAGTGCTTTTATCTTGGGCTATTGGCTTCATTATATATTTTCTTTAAAAAAGTCATGCTTGCTTGAAAACTCACATTTTGTAGACATCCTAGATATGCCTAAATGTTATTGATTGTTCTTGAAGCAAATTCTGCTACTATGTGATTATCCATTTATACTAGTAGAGAAGAAAATCAGAATATAAGAGTGCGCACCAGTGGATGCACTTGAATATTATGCACTTGATGATAGTGTCTCACAAAAATGAGTATACCCCTCACAATTTTGTAAATATTTTATTATATCTTTTTTTTATGAGACAACATTGAAGACCTGACATTTTGAAACAATGTAAAATAGTCTGTGTACAGCTTGTATAACTGTAAATTAGCTGTCCCCTCAAAATAACTCAACACACAGCTTTTAATGTTTAAACCGCTGGCAGCAAAAGTGATTACACCTCTAAGTGAAAATGTCCAAGTTTTGCCTAAAGTGTCAATATTTTTTTGTGGACTATTATTTTCCAGCACTGCCTTAACTCTCTTGGGCATGGAGTTCACTAGAGCTTCACAAGTTGCCATTTCCAACCCTACATGGCGACATCACTGGTGGATGTCTTTTTGAAGATACCCCACAGATGGCCAGTCCAGCACCTTTACCCTCAGTTTCTTTAGCAAGGCATTGGTCAGCTTGGAGCTGTGTTTGGGGTTATCATCATGTTACAATACTGCACTGCAGCCCAGTTTCTGAAGTGAGGGGATCATTCTCTGCTTCAGTATGTCACAGTACATGTTGGCATTCATGGTTCCCTCAATGAACTGTAGCTCCAGAGTGCTGGCAGCACTCATGCAGACCCAAACCATGACACTCCCACCACCATGCTTGACTGTAGGAAAGACACACTTGTCTTTGTACTCCTCACCTGGTTGCCACCACACATGCTTGACACCATCTGATCCAAATAAGTTTATCTTGGTTTTATCAGACCATAGGACATGGTTCCAGTAATCCATGGCCTTAGTCTGCTTGTCTTTAGCAAACTGTTTGTGGGCTTTCTTGTTCATCATCTTTAGAAGAGGCTTCCTCCTGGGATGACAGCCTCGCAAACCAGTTTGATGCAGTGGGTGATGTCAGGTCTGAGCACTGACAGGCTGACACCTTACCCCTACAAGCTCTGCAGCAATGCTGGCAGCACTTATATGTCTATTTACAAGAGACAACCTATGGTGCTGAGCATGTGCACTCAACTTCTTTGGTCGACCATGGTGAGGCCTGTTCTAAGTGGAACCTGTTCTGTTAAACTGCTGTATAGTCCTGGCCATCGTGGTGCAGCTCAGTTTGAGGGTGTTGGCAATCTTCTAGCCTAGACCAGAGGTCCCCAACCTTTTTTTGCGTCACAGACCGGTTAAATGTCAGATAATATTTTCGCTCTGGTCGCTATGGTAACATGTAAACATTTCTTCCAAAATAAATTTTCAGTGCTGTTGTGGCAATCTCAGGGTTTTCTGCCATGACTTTTATCCAGAATACTGGCAATATTGATGTCTCGAATATACTGATGCAACGGACTTTTTTTAAAAAGTTAGAATTGTTTGTACGGCCTGTTACAAAATGCTCCGGGGGTTGGGGACCACTGGCCTAGACCGTCTTTGTGTAGAGCAGTAATGCTTTTTTCAGTTTCATGAGGTGCTGTGTTGAAATTCCAGTGACCAATATTAGAGAGTGTGAGAGCGATAACACCAAACTTAACACACCTGCTCCCCATTCACACCTGACAAGTGACCTGACCTGACGAGTCACATGATACCAGGGAGGGAAAATGGGTAGTTTGGCATAATTTGGACATTTTCAGTTAGGGGTGTAGAGGGTGTTTAGTTTGCAGATATTTGTATTTTTGAGTATTTTTGTTCTGTCTTATTTAGGGATTTGCAACCAGAAACCAAAGAACTGAAGGTTAGACTTGTGGAGCGCAATAGCAAAGGAGAACGTAAGTCCAATGTACATTTATATAACTAATTATTTGTTTTAAGTCACATTTTAAGTGCTCTGTTATCGCACACCAGATCTTTATAAAATATGAAGTTTTTGAATGATAAAGTTCTTCATGAGCTGGATTAGGTGTGCTGGGGCAGGCAGTGGTCCATAATACCAGACCAGCGAACATCCTCTCCTCTTCCAAATTATATTCAGATGGATAGATAAATAACCTTTGTATTTACTCTGGCACAATCAGGTTTTTCTGTCCTGTCTGGCAGAGTTCTTACCGGGTCATGCCTGCTTATCGCTGGACCTCTCTAGAAGGAGTCCTAATGGACTTCACAAGCTGTCCATCACCCCAGGTCATGGTCTGGCACCGACAGCAAGTGTTACCTTGGAGGTGAGTGAGTTAAGTTATTTTTTAATCTTATAGGCTGTTGAGATTAGTGTACTTTTATATATTGTTGTCCTGCATTAACATTTGGACCGTTATTGTTTTATATACAAATAATTAAACACTTAATTAGTCAGTGTATTGCTGTGCACATATTGGGCTAGACTTTTGTCTGCTGACTACACCTTTGATAAAGTTTCACTGTGTGTCTTGCAACACTGATATGAGTTGTGAAGTGGCACAGTACAAATACCTGTGAATTATTCAACAGGAGCATTATCAGATTACCCAGTAGACTGACCGCTTGTGTCTGATTAACTTGATAGCTTCACACTGCTATCTGTCTCTGTGATCACTGTCACTTTCAAACCTAACAAGACATTAGGTTTGTTTTCAGGCCGAGTTTGTTTGGTGGATATCTGACATGTATCTGATATGTTTTTTTCCCTTCTTAGCTCCTGTACATGGAGCTTAATGATGTACGTGAGTGTCAGAATGCCACACCAAATCGCTCTTCAGTTACGCCATCTAAAAAGGTAGACGTTGACCGCACCATCATGCCGGATGGCACCATTGTCACCACGGTTACCACCATTCAATCACGGCCAAAACTGGATCGCAAACTAGGTACCTAGCTATCCAGTTACATCACCTTTTGTCCAAATGATGCAAGACAAGTTTATTTACACTTGGGCTTGTAACTTTTCTAAAATTTTCTAAAAATCCTGAAACCACATATAGAGAACCCAATTAAACAAATGAGACAAATATATATACTTGTTGACTATTTAATTTTTGAGGAAAATTATTCAATATTACCTATCTGTGAGTGTCAAAGAAAGAAACTTTGCTTTCCATATCTGACATGATCTCCCTATGTAGCAATAACTGCAGTGAAACATTTCTGGCAGATTGCTGGCATTCTTTATATGAGCCATTTGAATTCTGGGATATTGGTGACTTTAATCACATTAACTATTTGCTGCTTCAGTTCTTTCCACCACAATTCAGAATTCATTGTTAAATAAGTGTTCACAGACTGTCCTGGCCCAGATGGAGCACAACAGGCTCAAACCATGATACAATCACCACCATGAGGCCGTCTTTGATAACATTCTTTTGCTGAAATTCAGCACTTGTCTTACTTCTTATTTCATCCAGGAAGATCTGTTTTGCTCTCATCTGTTCACAAAAAACATTTCCAATAGCTTTCTGGCTTGTCTGTGTGATCTTTAGCAAACTGTAGATTTAGCAAACTGCAAACAGAAATGTTGTTATTGGAGAGATGCAGCTTTTCTCTGATCAGCACTGCCATTCCACTAGCGCTTGTTTTTCTTATGTCATTGGTAGAGGCCTGTAGTTGCTTAGAAGTTACCAATGGTTCCTTTGTGGCTTTGCAGACTAGATGGCTTGCTCTTGATTTTGTGATCTTGTCCAAATTACTCCTGGAGTAACAATAGGCTTTCCTCCACTCTTTAGAGATATTTTGTATCTTTCAGTGGGGATCAACAACTTCAAGGTTCTCAGAAATCCTTTGTTCTTGCCTGGGTAAACTTTAATAAACATTAAAACAGGAAATTCATGCCTGAACTCATGCCTGCTTGCCATCTAATTAATTGAAAACATTTATCTTAGATGATTTTTTTCAATAAAGACCAAGTATAACATGTTTGTCTCATTGGATTAATTGGGTTCTGTTTATCTGCTTTTAAGACTTTTGCAAAAAATTGTTTTTTTATATGATCATTTAGGTTGTAATTAATGCAGAAATCTAGAAATTTTTTGTAGTTCTAGGGATTCAGTAAAGCAATAAATTTGTCACTTCAAACATATTAAACAAAAGTAAAGAAAAACATGATTTTTGTGCAAGTATTAAAAAGATACATGTTTCTAATAAATTGAAAGTGATAGTAAATAATCTTTTTATATTTATTTATTTTTTTTATTTTGTTGTGGCAGATCTAATCTGCATGGTCAGTTAGTTTAAGCAGTGGGTGGCCTAATGTTTTTATGTCACAAATTGATCAAAGATAAAAATAAAAACATTATTGTCGTATTGTGCAAAAGTTTGGGCACCCTGCATAATCAGTACTTAGTAACACTCTGGCTGATTGCAAACACTTTTTATAGAAAAGTCTGTGAATTCTTGTACTTAGGATTTTCTCCCATTCTTCCTTACAAACGGCTTCTAATTCTGTAATATTCTTTGGTTGTCTTGCATGCACAGCAATTTTAAGATCTACCCATGCATTTTCAATTATTTTTTGTGATGGCCATTACAAAGGGGCAGTGGTGGCCTAGTGGTTAGGACTTTGCCCCTGAAATCTGAATGTTGCAGGTTCAAGTCCCAGCCCGGGCACCACTGAGGAAC
>JBBIGC010158349.1:5784-17001 GCA_037576955.1 Lepidarchus adonis
TCTGGAAACATGGGGTTGTGGAACATAGGACTTTAAGAACGTCTAGCTCTAGAAACATGGGGTTGTGGAACATAGGATTTTAAGAACGTCTAGCTCTGGAAACATGGGGTTGTGGAACATAGGACTTTAAGAACATCTAGCTCTGGAAAGATGTGACCCTGGAACATAGGACTCAAAAAATATAAATTCTTGTCTTCATGGGTCAGGGCACGTTGGGCCCTGGGAAAACAAGTATTACACTTAAGTTCCCTGTTCATAATGAGCTAAATAAAAATGTCTGGAATGCTGTACATCACAGACACTGCTTCATGTTCGCCAGTTGGTAGTAAGTGAATTATCGACGGATTCTGCTGTAGTCATTTGGAATTACATATTATTGATTATAGTATGTAGGTTGAGAACGTAAATCGGCAACAAAGAATAACACAAACCAAGAAAGTGAAGAATTGTCATTTTTTAATTTTAAATAATCTGGGCTGTTTACTACTGTATGAAATTTAAGTAGTTTTAATTTTAAGGTTATAATTTCTAGCAAGCTAGCGTCTCTACTCCCCTTTTTCTGTGCCCCATACATTAATGCGAATTCTCCAGCTGCCGACTCGTTTGCACAGTCATTTTTGCTTTCAGGGACATTCCAAAGGTAGATGTGTGAAATGCTCTTCACAATTTTGTCAAATATGTTCATGCCAGGAACACCAAAGCCAGAAACAACCATAACTCACACCATTCCCTTGTTCATGTCTTTTCAGATGCATTTTTCTGTAGCGTTGTTGATCTTCTGCTCTGTCTACTCCTTTCAGATTATGAGTCTGTGAGGATTGGGGGTTTGATCTTCGCTGCAGTGCTCTTCTTCATGGGGATCTTTATTGTCATCAGTGAGTGTTTCTTTGGTTACTGGCATTGGGAAGTGTTTTCTTTTGTGAAAAATGAATAGTCTGTGTAACCAAAGCATTCTACCCCAGTACACTTGAATAGCTCCTCTAACTAGGTCAGCCAGTTGGATCATTCAGGCCTGTTCGTCCATTCAATGGACTTTTCTTCACTTCACAGAAAGCGCATTCCATTAATGGATTTAAATTATTTTATTTAAAGTAAAAAAATACATCAAAATGAATAAGCAGTTATCTTTCATGTCTGAAATTGGGATGAAACTGATAAATCTGTTTTTTTTTCATTCAGTCTGTATGGAGATAAGCATAAAAAGAAAAAGAAGCAGTAAAAAAGAAATAAAACCAATATAGAAGTTAGAAAAGTAGAATAAAAATGCTTCAAATAAAGATTAAAAGATGAAAGTTGCATATATTGGTCAAATAAAATAAAATTTTAAAACAACATAGAAACTAAATGCCATTTCACCCTGTTTAGTTCCAGCTCTGGGCACCAGTAGCTGATTGGCTCTTACTGATCTAAGAGATGTTCCAGGATGATGTTCATCAAACATGATAGAGATATTTTTAGCAATGCTGACTGATGGAAAGGCAATGTAAGCAGGAGCTGCGGTTTAATTGTATAGACTGATGTCTGATATAGGGATAAGAGTCTGTGTTTCTTTGCTGCAATGACTTCCTGTTTTTTTTCTGCTGTGATTCAAGGAACAAGGTTTGGTGCTTGATGATCTGATACTGTGCAGAAAGATATTGCAATTCAAGCAATTTTTCTCGCACCCAGTTGACACTAAAAGCACAATTTAATCATAGTGCTTTTCTATGAAAGATGTATAATTTTGTTAAATGTGTATTAAAAAAAAGTGTCCACATGCTGTCTGGGGCTGCTGTAGACCTTTGGAAATGTAATACAGCACTTTGATGTTAAAAAAACACTTTCCAGAGGAGTTGAAATTTCCAAAATGCAATAAAAACAAAAATCTGCAATGTTAATTTATGTGAACATTTCTTTACAACCCCAGAAAATTCCAGATTTTCATGATACTAAAGATAAACTAAATTTGACTCATCAGATTAATCAAATTTAAATTTTCTGCAGCCATCAAATGTATGTTTTATAGATTTGTATATACAGCGAGTAAAATACGTACACAAATGTCACATTCGGGGATTGATTTTATTTGCGTGTGGATTGAATGGGTTGTTTCTGACATGTGATTTCATGTCAATAGCACCTTTAGAAATATATATATTTAGAAATTTGATGTATTTAATACTTAAGTAGCTGTAAGAATATTTAGCTGTAAATGAAGCTTCATGTGAAATAATATAATGCATTTTGTAAATAGCCCAACTTTTCTGAAAATGGGGTTTGTAAAACTGAATTACATTTTGCTTTTAAAAGTTGATTTATAACCTCACCTGATCGCATGAAATTTTTGTTTAGACAATATTGATACTTTAATCTTGCAGTAATTGTTTTTAATCAGTACATTGGTGGCACTAATTTAATTTTGCAGGTCATGCCAGGTGAAGTATCGCCAAGTTTGATGTGCCAAAATCATTATTTTTAGTAATAATAATAGAAAAAAATAATAAATAATGATTTAAAATGCACAAAAAATAAGTAGTAAGTTTCCTGGATTTTTCTATAATGGCGTGCAGTATGACCTACAGTTTTGAAATATATTTGCATGTTGAGGTGTAGCTGGAAGGGGATAGATAAAATCTACATTTTTATACAAATATAAACTATATTTGAATGAAATAACTTTAAATTCAAGACTAGCCTAAAGATTTTGTAAAAAATCTGAAATTTGAAAAGCAGTATTTACTCACGTATTTAGTTATAAAACCGTGATCTTGAATTTGATATCCAGTTCTGTCCATTAGCATTAAAAAGAACGTGTATCTTCATGCAGGACTTGCCTCCATTCCAGAAAAACAAGGTCAGGTGTCGGTTTTGGAATAGCTGGATGCATGTGTTTTGCAACACTCCAGCTTCACCCCCTTATGACACCCAACACCACACCCTTCCTCATGAGAGACCCTTGTCCCACTTATGGCCCATAACCACTGGGACTAGGCAGTTGGTCAAACCCTGAAACCCACACCAGCCAATAAATTAGTCATGGAGACGGGGCTCAAGAGACAGACCCAAGGACCCCAAAGCCTGAGTAAGATTCATTGGCAAGGAGTTCCATGCCCTGTCACAGTATTGGGCATCCAGAGTGAGAATTAGATTTCTCAGTCTGGTTTGTAGTTTTGGGGAAATAAAGCAAGTTTTTTGACTGAGCAAGCGATGTGGAGTATTTCAGGACCCAAGCAGGTGATACTGTATCTCCGGGAAATCCAGAAATTTGGGCCATTCAGCCATTGGTACAACAGTTTCTTCATTTAAAGTTGAATTAAAGTTTATTATAACTGTTAAAGCACATCACACTGGCTAGCCAAATATGGACAAAAGTATTATGATCAAATTGCTACATATTACAATCATTTTTCTCTAGGTAAAAAGGCGAGTGTGTAAATCTTGTTAGTTTTAATATACAGTGACGGAAATAATTATTTGACCCCTTGCTGATGATGTAAGTTTGCCCACTGACACAGAAATAAACAGTATCATTTTAATGATGGGTTTATTTTAACAGTGAGAGAGAATATGAAAAAGAAAATCCAAAAAATCACATTATATAAAATATATACATTGATTTGCATTTCATTGAGTGAAAAAAGTATTTGACTCCCTACCATTAAGAGTTCCGGCTCCTACAGACGTTTAGATGTGTCAAATATACGACCCGCGGGACAGCACCAGCCTGCCAGATGGTTCAATCCAGCCTGTGGGATGAATTTGTAACAATTACAATCACGGTTTTCCTGAAGCGTCTCACCTTAACTGCAATTCTGCAGTAAGAGTAACTGCTGTTCCTAATCTGTCCACTGGGGGTCTCAGCGGGAGAACACGAGAACACCTTTCCTTGTTAAGATATATTCCACGTTGACCCTCATGAACCAAAATGTCTTTGTCAAAATGGAGAACAGTGGACACAATGTTGAATTTTCCAAGAAAAATGGACCACTCCTCATTTATTCACAGAGGAGAATCAGAAACCCGTGTGCTTGGTGTGTTTGCAGCAGGTTTCAGTGAACATGTGATAAAATATTCGGTCACAGTACGAGACTCATCATGGTAAACAATATGGCAGTTCGCAAAGACAACTGAGTAGCTAAAAGATAAATGAACTGTTAGCAGGCTTGAGAAACCAGCAGTCTGTTTTACCCGTAGTCGAGAGGTCAGAGATGCAGCAGTGGCTAGTTAGCTTATTGCTAACGAAATAGCATTAGCATTCAAGCTATTCTGTGAGGGTGAGGTTATAAAAGCGGTTCCCTGAGAAACGACACGCTTTTGACACGATTCACTGATCATTGTTTTACACAATTGTACTTAGACTTGTGTCTACCTTGGGCTATCAACAGCATCTAATGTGTTTTATGAGAAGTACAGAGCCTCCAGGTTACGTCGCCAGCTCCCATATTAGATCTGACGTACAGTGTTTGTGACGTAAAAACAAAGTTTGTGTGGGAACTAGTTGACGAGTGATAAATAAGCTTTAAGAGGAAGACTGCATTGTTCATTTGGCATTTTGGATTTCGACAAAAATTGAGTTCCATCGTATTTGCAGAAACTGATCTGTACTCGTCTTATTGCTCAGTTACTATTATTTTTAGCTGAATGTAACATTTTGGAAAAGCAAAGCGCGAGCTTTATTTACTAGTAGGTTAAACTCTGCAAAAGAATTAATTCATATTGTTCCCGTTTAATGCTCAACACTTATTCTCACTTTAACAGAACACACGGTTTGTCCAGAGGTGTTGAAACTATTTAACAGTTTGGAAGTTTTTATTGTAATTTTTAAATAAATTAATTTGTAGGTCAATTACTTGGAAGATGAATCAGAAAAACTTGCAACCTGGAGGAAATCGATTATGCTGCGACTATAAAAACGTAAGGATAAAAACAAAAATAGAAAAAAATATAAAATGAATCACACACCAAAAACATAAATGACTAAACTAAATGCAGTTCACCTCTTATGGTATTTGTGTGCAATAAAAATATTCACGTTTATTTTTAGTGTTTTTATTGATTTTCTTGTTTGTTTTTTGTTTTTATTTATTAATTTATTTTCTGGATGGGTTATTGGAATGGTGTTGGCAAAACGATTCACTGTGAATAGTATCAACAAAGAGTTTGTGTTGATTATTTTAGTTCAGTTCAGTGCCTGAAAATGGAAGAAAGGTCAAACACTAACCAGATGTGTTCCTGCTTTTCTTCTTCGACTAGGATCTGTATTTCCTGTGTCAGGTTTTCTCCTCCGTCTTCCTGCTCACTCTCTCTCTCTCTCTCTCTCTCTCTCTCTCTCTCTCTCTCTCTCTCTCTCTGGTTTCCTGTAGGTCGAAAGTGTCGCTGCAGAGGAAGCCAGGCTTGAAAGTGAGTTGCAACAGATGTGTCACATGCTACAAACAATTTTCACCCAGATTGGAAAATTGCATGAAAACAAACACAAAGGGAAGAGGGGAAAGACTCCAGGTGGTTTGATGGAAAATGGTTAATTTATCTTCTTTTTTTATGGTGGTGGTGATTGAGGCACAGTGCCAGCAACACACACAGTCCATTTCTACTCAGAACATTGAACCTACACAAGTTTTTGTGTCATGTCTGAGTTTCCTACCAAGCAATTAGTTAACGCCCAAAACCTTGTCCTGTAACACATTTCTGTGAGGGTCTCAAATTCAAACGTCCAGTTCCATTCACCACCACTGTTACAATGTCGATACATTTCTCTACATTGTGTTTGTAATTATTATGCAAATGTGTTTTTACTGATTTTAAGTTTCATTAATTGCAACAACAGTTTTATACACTTGTATGGTAAAGGAAAATAATTAAAAAAAACATTAGTGTACACATTTATTGTGCAACTGAGAAATGCAATATAAAACGTATTTTTAAAAACCTATATAGTGCCATTTACAAAACAAAGTTCACTTTACACAGTGAGGTGACACTTGACATAGTGCTGTTCAGTGACGTGTGCTGTCGATCTTTAGGAAGGAAAACAGGTTTTTTTTTTTTGGTTCAGATCAGGAGAGAAAGTCATGGTTTGAAACCTTTTGTATTCTGATATTTCTTTATGAATTCTTGACACTTTTGCTGATTATTTAACAGAGCGTGTTTTTGACTTTCTCACCCTGTGAGTCCTATAAAGCACTTCTGCAGAGGAAAGGAAAATTGCAGTTCTGAAAGATGGTGGCACTTGAGGCCAAAGGGTTCCTGCATACTTCCTGTTTGACTTTTTCAAGGCTGTAATTGCTAATTTGCATAATTATTCTCAACTTGATTTTACATCTCTTTTGGCCCATGCTCAAGTTTTTTTTTTTTTTTACTGTGCGGTAATCATGACTCAACACGTTTGCAATTTTAATTGTTTTGCTCGTTAATTGTTTTCAATATATTGCTCTCCATAACACAGAAATCTCTCTTGAATTTGAATTGGAAGGTGTCCCAGACTTGTGGCATTATTTTCTTAAAATGCTTGCTCCAGATAAATACACCCGTTGCCATGGGAACAGGTTTTGTGCTTCAGATTCCTGGTTTCATTTGAAATTGAAATTCAACTTTATTGTCATTGCACATGTCACAGGTACAAGGCAACGAAATGCAGTTTCACTCCACCATTAGCGCAGTTAGCAAACGTGGATGACTATTTCAATATATAATTTGAAATGTTTTTGCTGAATATGGGATGTTGGAGTGCTGGATGCAGGAACAATTTAAAGACCAGGAAAAGGGGGAAGAAAAAGCAAGAACATTCTGAAGAACTATTTTTTTTCTCAGCGCAAGTAACGACAAGCGCCAAGAAACTGCGCTTAAATGGATTAATATAAATACTTTAAAAAACTTTATCTTCTCGTTTGGCCTGGATCTGTTTAATAAGTGGCTGTAACACATAAAATGTGTTGAGAGAAAGGTATTGTGGGAAAATAAATTCCCTTGCGGCAAAAATCTGCCTGAATTTTAAGGCATTCCTCACTGTAAGCCACATCCTCTACCGGCGAAGCAATTAAGTCAGCTGTTTACACTGAGTAATGAAGTAAATATGGTTTTTAATTGACAAAAATGCTTTTGAAAATTGTTTTCCATTAGAATACGGAGTTCCCTAATAATTGTGTACACAATGTAAAAAAGAATATTTCATTTCAGATTACTCAATGACTTTTGCATCTTTACATTCTCACATTGTGGATTTTCTTTTTAACACACATGTTAATGTGGCGTACATTTATTCCAAATAATTAATAACCAGCTCTGTTCTTCAGTTTGTCTTGTAAAATCCAATGCAAAACAAACCCAAAAAACTAAACTCATTTGACTTTTATTTTAGGTAGATCTTCAGCTACAACATGCAGAAAAAATGAGCAGGTGAGTTTCAGTATTTAATATGTAAATGTATAGAATATAAATCTATTTTAGAAAACATTTTTAATGAATATTCAGTATTTCAAAAAGTGTGTATTAAATACACACTGGCAGCATCATTTCTGGGGAGGTAATGCTGTGTTTTCTCAACACAAAATTACAAAAATTTGGCATCTTTCTTCCTAAAAGTACAGAATATGCGAAAGGTCCACAAGCAAAACTGCAACAGTTGGTCTCCTCGGTTCCCAAACAGTTAAATAGCATAATGAAAAGGAAAGATGACATAAGAACATGGTAAACATGACTCTGCCCCAACTGTCACTCAAATCCTTTCTAACGGCCTCTTTTCACCTTAACACACATGGTGGATGATTGCGCAATGATTGCTCTGCTTGTGGCCATTGGGAAAATGTTTGCAGGATACATACTGTTACCACAGCTGGACAGATTTGTTTATTCCTCCCTCTCCGTAGTCCATTCAGCTCTTTATTTCTCCTCCATGCTCAGAACTACTTGTGTACAGCAGCAACTCGTTCTTTTTATATTTTTTATATTATATTTGCATTTTTACTTCTCAATGGTTGCACCCCATTTTGAGGAGTTTATTAAATAAGTGAATAAAAATTCAATCTATCCATTCATTGAGAACTGGCATTCTGGTACATAGGTCTTTTTTAATGGTTGAAAAATTGTGTGTGTGTGTGGGGGGGGGGGGGATCTAAAAAAAAGAACCTCATTTAATTGCAAATTAAATACTATTTTAAAAAATTGCAATTAAATATTTTTAAGCCCTACATCCTACACTACAAGCTTTTTTAATATTTACATTTCACAGTCGGGACACTGGGTGTTCTTGGTATATAAGCTCAAATAAATGTCTCACAATCAGAAAAACTTGATTGATCCCAAAATTCCATATTCTGACTACAGATAGAGACACAGACGTACAGTCACAAAATAAAAGTATGATAAAGTAGAATAGAATAAAGTTGAGTAAGATAAGGATAAATATAAAGAAAGAAAAAAAAAAACTAACAAAAAATGATACAATAATCCGGCTGATTTGAGATTTGAGATCATCATCGTTCATCATCTACAGGACAGAATGGGCAAGAAGTAAAACTGCAACCGTTAGATTCAAGATTTAAGAGTTTTATTGTCAATACAACAGTAAACACCGTCCTGTTTCACACAGCCTCCGCCCATGGTGCATTTATAAAGAAAATGTAAAGTAAAATATACAAAATCTGTACAAAAAAATATATAAATGGAATACTCACTTAGTCTCCTCAGTTCCCAAACAATGAAATATTATAACCGAATGAAACGTGATGTAACATCACGGTAAACAAAGCTTGTTCTGAACTTTTATCAGTTAAATGAAACGTTAATATTTAACAAATCACACATTCCTATTGAATTATCCCAGACTAATCACAATCAGAAAAACTTTACACATCCTGGAGGAAATTACACACATAGTGTGTAGCAGTGACTAAATAAAAGTATAGTAAATTAGTGTAGAATAGAAAAGAATAGAGTAAAATGGAGTAAGATGAGAATAAAAATGAATAAATAAATACATTTGAAACAATAACTAACTTGTTCTTTGTGTTTTCCTGTGACAGAATGCGAGAGGGACACCGACGCCCCCTCGTGGCCAGCAGCAGGATGACCGAAGGCAATAAAGAATCTGCTTCTTTTTGAGAACTTCCCTTTGATGCCTGTCTTTCTCACCGGTGGACACTGCCCTCTCTCCTCTCAACCTTTAGATGTTGTGCAGGTGATAGTTAGCGAAGGTTTGTCTTTGTAAAAACCTACGACTTTTGTAGCGAGTAGAACGTTCAGGCAGAACTCACTTTTAAACAGTAGCATTTTATACATTTTGTAAAGTTGTTAAGTAATCATTCACTGTTCATTACATTTAGAAACATCACGACTGACCGGCTGTTTTCTTTCTTTCTTTTTTTCTTCTTTTGAGTTTTTTAATCAAATAAACTTTCTTTAGATGGAACATGCAGTGGTTGATTTTGATGAGACCTTATATATAAAGCTAAATAAAAAAACACACCAAATTTAAAACCTTAAAAGCACACAAGACTGGACTAAAAGTTTTGGACACAAAAACCATTTCCAAGTTTTTATTAACTCAGAATTGAAATCTGGCCTTTTCCTCAACTAATTTCACCCTGTTTCAAAGTCAGAGAGACTTCAGTTTTCGTGATCATATGTAGGTTAACGGTGGGTCAACAGAACAATAAAGTGTTGAATGAGAAGAACCAGTAACTCGGCAGTGAGAACATATGTATATATAAATATAAAAATAGAAATAAAAAGAAAAATGTATATGTAATGTATAAAAGCCTGTGTGTTTTGGTAACATTCTTAGACATATGGATATTTAATCTCAATTTTAACAATACAGAGAGATTCAAGTAATACGACTAAACATTGAAAACTGAAGAAAAGAGGTTGTAAAAAGTAATTCTACAAAAATTAATTGAGAAATAAATTAGGAAGCCTCCACCTTTACTTCCAATTAAAATGGCTGAAATCACCCACAGGTGCAGCACAGGTGGCATGACTAGAACGTTACTCTGTTTTGAAGGAGGTTTGACGTTTTAGTTTGGTGTGTTTCTGACTGTTAGTGAGGGTTGGGAGGTGTGCAGAGAAGAAACCAGTGCTCTCCAAGAGAAACATCAAGGCCAGACTGAGAGAACATAGACAAAGGAACAATGTTCTTTGGACAGAAGAGTCTAAATTTGAAATATCTGGACACCAGAACAGAGGACATGTCTGGTAAAAACCAAATTCACCATTCCAGGAAAAGAACCTCATACCAGCTGTGAAGCATGGTGGAGGAAGTGTCATGGATTGGGGAGGCTTTGCTATAGCAGAACCTGACACGCTCACCATCATAGAATCCACCATGAATTCTACTGTGTACCAGAGGGAGCTTGAGGAACATGTGAGACCATCTGTAAGAACATTTAAAGAGGGGAACTGGACCCTGTAACAGGACAATGACCCAAAACATTCCAGTAAATCCTCCCAGGACTGCAGGCTGTAGAAACTGAGAGTATTAGCGTTGGCAAGTCACAAACCAAATCCCAGATCTTAGTCCCATTGAGATGCTGTGGGGCGACTCGAAACAAGCTGTACATTCAGGAAACCCCTCAAACATCTCACAGTTTGAAGAATTCTGCATTGAGGAGTGAGACGAACGTTCCTCAGACCAATATCAGAGACGTAGATGCTACAAGAAGCGTCTCACTGCAGCCAAAGGGGCGAACGATCGTAGGGTGAAACACACATTTCTGTTGATTCAAGGTTAATTTTAGTTGTTTACCTGCAATTAAATATGAGATTAGACGTCAAGACGTTTCTTAATAAAGAGCTGAATATTTAATGGGGTGTTCAAACTTTTTGCTTGACTGTAGATGAATGCATATGTATAAACCTTATTACACTAGATGGATATGAATACATCACTTTTTTAAATAGTTAAACCTTTTTCTTTTTTCTTTGTTTATTCCCCACTGCTGTTATGATACTTTTTAAATAGAAAAACTTATACATTTTTTTCTTTATTTATTCCTCATTGCTGTTATGAGCCTTAACTAAAAATTAAAAAGAGAGAAAATGTACAGATTCCACTGTTTACAAATATCTTTCTAAAGCCTGAATATGATCAGGTGCAACTATTCGTCAGGCGTGTTTAATACCCCGGGGATCAGGTTCGTTAAATACCCCGGGGGTCAGGCGTGTTTAATACCCCGGGGATCAGGTTCGTTAAATACCCCGGGGGTCAGGCGTGTTTAATACCCCGGGGATCAGGTTCGTTAAATA
>JBBIGC010158363.1:0-17000 GCA_037576955.1 Lepidarchus adonis
AGCATGTGAGGGGTGGGAAGTGTCCTTCACGATGCTGATTGCTCGACGGATGATGTGTGTCTGGTAGAGCTGGGAGAAGGAAGGGAGAGGGGACCCGATGATGTTCTCTGCTGTCCTCACTATCCACTGCAGGATCCTCTACTCAGCGGCAGTGCAGTTCCCGTACCAGACAGTAATGTAGCAGTAGAGTACACTCTACAGTAATATATATATATGTACAGTAATATATATATATATATATGTATATGTATATAGAAATCAAGGGAAGTAAAGGGGAATTTATGTAAATAATAATAATAATAATAATAATAATAAAAAATGTCTAAATCTTCCTAAACTCCCTACCATTTAAAGTAGTTGTTGCTTGTTTTAAATATCTTGGCATTAAGATACCTCAAACATCTATTTACACCAATTTGTCTGTAATTGATTGACAAATTGAAAATATTGAGATATTGAGAGCTGGATGCATGACTGATATTAATATAACCACTTAACTACATTACTGTATTTTTTCTTAATTATCCCTATTAACCTTTTGATTTATTCCGGCTATTCATTATAGGTCACAGGGAAACTGGAGCCAATCCCAGCAGACTATGGGCACAAGCCAGGGTTCACCCTGGACAGGAGGCCAGCTCATCACAGGGCAACACAAAGACAGACAACCATTCACACACACTCACAACTATGGGCAATATGGAGTAGGCGGATCAACCTAAACCACAAACCTTTGTACTATGGGAGGAAACCAGAAAACCCAGAGTAAACCACACAATACACAAATGGGGAGAGGTTATACACTCCACACAGAAAGGCACCTGTGGTCGACCCCAGCCTTTTTGCGGTGAGGCAATAGCAGTAACCATTCTTCCCTTTGATACAGTGCCTACAGATAAAGGTGAACATACTCCAACAACTGGTATAAAATTGACATTTTATATTTGTTTTAATAATTAAACAGGTCAGTCACATGGAAATAATGATGAAATGGCTGAATGATATTCCACCATACAAATGACTTTACTTTCTAAAGAATTAAAAAGTACCAAAAAGTAGTATTCTACAAAAAAAAACAAAAAAAAAAACCTAGTGGTTAGGACATTGCCCCTGGGATCAGAAGGTTGCAGGTTCAAGTGAGGAACCCTTCTTCTATGTTCCCTGAGCGCCTCTTTTGATGGCAGCCCTTTGCTCCATGTGTGCACGTGTGATGGGTTAAATGCAGGGAATACATTTCCCACTTGTGGGACTATAAGGGATAATAAAAATATTTTATATATAAAATAATATATATATATAATAATAATAAAGATGGGAAACAATGACAAACTAGTTTGGATTTAATTACATGTTTATTACAATATTAAGGCAAATCCAAACAAAAATATCAATTTTTTGACCAAACCAAAAATTGTGGTAATTATTTTATAAACAATGTTCTACATGTTGATCAGTCATGTGTTTATATTTGAAGACACTAAACATGAAGGTCTTTTAAAAGCCCTATTCTGTTCTTCCCTGCTTATTCCTCCATTGATAGATACACCCAAAATAAGAAGTCTTTCCTTTTTTTGTCAGATTTTGAAACATGCCCTTGATGCACAGCAGCATGTTGTTTGTATATTCAAGGATCTACCAGTGAAATATAACCGGGTGCAGGTGGGAGTAGGGGTGGTAGAACACGTCATGGACATTGGTCACGGACATGTTGGACTCATTACACAGCTTAACATGGCAGCACTTTATTCAAATGGATGTACATTCAGTCTGTTAAATTGAGCAGAAATGACAGGTCTACAAAAAAGAAGCGTTAAACTTCTACTTAATGATTACAGGGACATTGTCAGTTGAAATCAAGAAAACAAATGGCTTTCACTACAATTATTTCACCAGCTGCCAGTGATTTGTTCAAATTGCATTTTATTATTACAAGAGAGAATGGAAATGTCTACAATTCCATTTAGTTGACGGTTTAATAAAAATGGCATCTGAGGACAGTCTGTTACACAAAGTGTGCTCCAGTTAAGGCAGAAGGCAGGATGACTGTGGCTACAGCTTGGATTTGTTCATCAAGGCCATCATCTTCTCCATTTTGATGGCCAAAGACATGTCCCCCTTAATCTTTAACTTCCCAGACATAAAGGCCATAGTCGGCTTCAGTTGCCCTGCAGACAGAGGTAATATTAGCTTGCCATCTAATGCTGCAAACAGCTTATTTTATGGCGTCACATCCATGCCAAAACTACAGCGTGCAAAATCGCTTGCCGCAAAGAAATTGCTGGTGGAAATTTCAAAGTCACGCGCGCAAATGTAAAACTCAAGAGCACAAAATGAAGAATTGCATGTGCAGTTGTGGTAATGTTGCACGCAAACTGTATTTTTCCTCTTGCGAATGTCTTTTTTCCTCTCGAAGATCAGATTTGCGATGTAAAGCTTTTTTGCTCAATGAGATTTCTGCGCACGCGGTTTGAAAGGGGGTGGGTTTTGGCAAGTTGGAGGCGGGGCTTTGACAGTTTCTGTCTATGAATCCTATTGGCCGATGGATCCTGGTCTTGTGATTGGCTAAAGAAAGTTATAACGACACACCATTATAACTATTTTGAGTGAGAGGAAAAATACAGTTCGCGCGCAACATTACCACAACCGCTCACGCAATTCTTAATTTTGTGCTCTTGAGTTTTACATTGGCGCGCGCAGCTTTGAAATTTACGTCTGCGATTTTTTTTGCGGCAAGTGATTTGGCGCGCTCTAGTTTTGGCATGGATGTGACGGCATATTATTACTAGTAAATTAAAGGTGATATTATTTATTTATTTATTGTTTTCTTGCAATTCATGTCAAATAATACTCATTTCCTAAAAGGGAATGAGAGCAAATAGCCACAATGAATGTTATGCTAAATGGTGGTCAAGTGTTGCAGTTCACTATTCCTCCAACCCTAAGGGCCCAATTGTGGATATACTTCCAGAACAGAACTGGTTTCACACATCTGTGGACTCACTATAAGACAGCTAGTATGCAGAGACTACAGGTTGCATATCATGATGCTCTGAGAATATTACTTAACAGGCCTAAATGGTGTAGTATGAATGAAATGTTTCTATATGCATGAGTCAATACCCTGCAAGCTGTCTTAATACATTTTATGTACAGATTTATTTGGCTGGATAACTCTGAAAATAAGATCACAGTCGTGCTGTCCAACATACGTCTCAGTGTTGTCAATTACCAATTTTATTTATGGCAACACTGTTATACATTTCTTTAATGGTGTATTTATATATATTTATATATGAATGTTTTTTGGTTTTTTGAAGAGGTGTGTGGGGCATTTTTGTATGTATGCTATTGCACTTTGTTGGATTATGAGTCTGTAAATAAAGTATCTTATTGTATCCTATCCTATCATAGTAATACACTTATTTTACTATTACATTATAATAATACGCTTGCAATCCAGTTTCTCTAGACAGATATTAGATATTGATTATTATGCATTTTATATGAGCAGTAGTTCTTCTCTCACCTTTAAACATCTTGATAAAGTCGTCACTGTCCAAGCTCATTACGACATCAGCTTTGGCCTGTGGCTCTCCCATGCCAACACTGCCTGCGTCATTCTTTAGGTCAATGTACCAAACTCCAGCATGCGCACCTGGAAAACACACGTTTATGTTGTAAATGCCTGTGCTGTGAACATGGTGAATCGAATTATTTCCGACACAACATGGGAAGTCAAGACACACCGGACAAGTTGAATTTGTAAATTCCTTGTGTGGTTTTGACCAGCTCTTGACTGAGAATTGCTTTGATCGAGCTGAAGGTGTCATTGATTGGTCCACTGGGAGCAGCTTCAGTGCTGGCTTTTCCACTCTTGAAGGCAGGAGTAGCACCTGAGAAAAGAAAATTAATAGCAAAGGTAGATATACAAATATATTGGTGAACATTATATTATTTATCAATAAATGAGAAGATCAGAAATATCATTATCAATCTGATACAAGATTTATTGTCATGTACAATGCACAGGTAAAATGAATTTTTTATTTGAATGCCTTATTGCAGAGTATATACAATATACACACACAGGTGAGTTCGGAAGAATTGAGTCTCAGTGCCTTTGGATAGAAACTGCTCTGGAAATGTGTGGTTCGAGTTCTGATGGTACTAGTTTTGCCAATGGTAATTACAGTTGAAATCTGTGCTTGGTGATGTCTTGGTTGCCTGTATGGGAACTAGCAGAGGTACCAAAACTAAAGTAAATGTTTACAATTACTGTTATGTCATAATTAGCCATGTAAAATTACTTAGTTTAACACAACTAACATTCAATGCACTTCATATATGAACTATACTGTAAACATGTTTGGACATGAAACATCATATCAGCCACATGTTATTTATCTCTGTTAGTCATTTTTTATCAACCTTGAGTTTGATTGTATTATTTACTTTAGTGAAAAGTCTATACCATTTTTATTATTATTATTATTATTATTATTATTATTACCACCAATCCAACCTCGAAACTCATTTTTTAAACACAAAAATACTGAGCCTTGAATCATAGTGAGTCAATTTGTTTGGCATTTCAAGAAAATGACAAGCACCAATTACTCATGGAAACTCACCATGACCCTCCATTATCTTTTGAAGTTTTTCTGGCTCCTCATCCAGGAAGAAGTCAGGAAGCAATGGGTGACCTGATATTAAAATAAAGCACATAAATAATCTTAATTATTACTTTAAAGCAATATAAATGTCAAAATACATATTTATTCTTCTCACAATGTAAAAAGTATTCAGTATTCTAAGCTTTCTTTCTTCTCCCTTTTAAAGGTAAAGTACTTTTTTAAATGAATAAACTCCAGAATCTGGACAGAAAGTTCCAAGAACTCACCTGGGACAACTGCATATACATCGAAATCTTTAATGCCCTCCTTCTTTAGGATGTCGTCATCAATGACAAACCGTCCTGTATAGTCGATGGGTTTGCTGAGAATGGCGTAGGCAGCATCAGCCATAATTTCAACCTTTCTGCACTGTTTTGCTATTCCAGAGCCACCTAGCATATCCATTGCGGCTGTCTGAATCGCTTTAACCAACAAGAAAAACAGCAATTAAATTAGCACCACCATCATAGATTAATGGAGAATGTAGCAGTACATATTCGTACACAACTCACCTGTCCTGGGCCATAAGGCATTAACAGCAACTGAGCCTCTGAATTCTTCAGCCATTCCAAGGACACACATAGACATGCCATATTTTGCCATGGTGTATGCTGTAAACACATACATTATGTAGTAGAAAAATTACATAACATACTATAATGCTAGATGCACTCAAACGTTTTCAGGCATTTAGATGTGTACCTGTGTGGTTCTTAAACCAGATGGGGTTAAGGTTCAGTGGTGGACTCAGGTTCAGAATATGAGGGTTCTTGCTCTTCAAGAGATGTGGGATGCATAATTTAGACCTAAGTCATGAGAGAAGGATAGTATAAGTACATCTTGGATAATTATAGAATGTAAAACATTAAAGAACTTGTATTCTACATTCTACTAAGTTAGATATTTTCCCCTGAGGTTTACATTTTACGTATTATATGCAGTAGTCAAGTAAAAACAAATCAGGGGGATGGTGAATTTGATCATTTATGAGACATATTTTATGCTGATGATAGTGCACATGGTGAAGACCAACCACCGTTTTTATTGTTGTTTAAGCAAAAACATAATTCATATATTCTACTATCCTAAAACAACACGCATGGTGTGGATGTTACGTGTCATTGATCCTGAGGCTCCTTAGAACTGGAGTCAGTCCCCAGGCTGGAACAAACATCAAATGCTCCATAGTTCGGGTCAAATGCAGAGACACATTATCCCACTTGGTTCAAGTGCAGCTTCGTACTCACGACACTTTTCTTTTGGTAATTAATCTATTAAAATTCTAATAAAAGTAAACTGAGGTCATTTTTTTTAAATGAGTAAACTGAGGTAAGTTTTAAAATGAGTAAACTGAGATAAATCTTTTAAAATGAGAAAACTGAGGTAAATTTTATTTGCGTGTGCCCTCTTGCTTGCAGTATTTTACTCAATAGACCAGGGGTATTCAACTAAAATTTAAACAGTCCACTTAGAGAAAATGTCTTGAAGCAAAGGTCCAAAAGAGGGAAAACTCATTAGCACGTTGTTGGACAGTGAACACTTCAGATTTTGGTGGGAATGTTTGTTCAAAACCTTTATGTTTTGTCTGGTAATGTCGTTTCACATTAGCACTTTTGATAAGTGCCACGGTTTCCGAACATATGAGACACTGGTTTAGTCCCAGTGGGAAATATGAACAGAAATGAGTCTGTTCATTCCCGATTAAATGCTCTATTTGCTCCATCCACTTTTCTTTTTTTTGGAGAACTGCCCTTTACGTTTATCTCCCTTTCTGTCTCACCCATCATTTTCTTAACGTTCTCCGGTGCAGTCGTGTGTATCTGTCCCTTTCTCCCACGCAGTTCTGTGTTTCTCTCTCTTCATTTTCTCTAAATGCATCACTATCACTATTGTGATGTTTGCTACCTGAAATGCACAAACTTGATTGGCTGAGAAGTGTCACGTGGGATGGCTTAACCTGCTGCATGTGGTCTTTGCGTTTCTTCGGCTTCTGAATCAGTACTGTAAAGACTCCAAAAGCTACGCCAGTGAAAACAGAAATGCAACAAATAACTTTCGGTTTTGGCTGTAAGGTCGGGCCATATGGAACAGCTTCTGGGTCCTAGTGTCCTCTTCAATAGTCATAAGCATTCATTGGTAAAATAGCACAAGGGATGGAACAGGGGATGTTCGTTTTAGAAGGGGGATGATTTTGACAGTTTTTATTTCAGGGGGGATGACATCCCCCTTCACCCCCCCTCAACTCGAGTACTGATTATACATCTCTCCAGATTGCTAACGAATGCTTCACTGAATTTGAATGGCATGTCCTGCACATGCAGCATTATTGTTTTAATAAACTACTTTACATGTCAGAAATTTCAATAAAATCGATCAATATAAATACTTAATATACTTTATTTTCTCGTTTTGACACGGATCCGTATAGTAATTGGGATAATGTTTTGTGTTGCGGCCATTATGGGGCGAATGCCTTTTTCTGCTGAGAAGGGATTTATTTTCCCATAATGGCCATCGTACAAAACATTATCCCACTTATTATACGGATCCGTTTCAAAATGAGAAAATAAAGTATTGTAAGCATTTATATTAATCGATTTTAGTGCAATTTTGTGGAATGTTTCAAGAAAATATAAGTTGGTTGGCAGTTTTTCTTGACTGGCTGGTTTCGGGACTCGAACCTGCAACCCTTCCTTCACAAACTTACTTCTCTAACCATTAGGCCATTATGACATTATGACATTATAATTGTTATATGCATCATTAGAAAAGGCAGGACGACGAAACTCCCCTTATAACTTCCATGTGAATGGTTAGGTTAAAGAATTCAGAGCTCTTTTCATGTACTGACTGCTTGGTCTGGTTTGTAATATATATGTGGGGCGGCATATTGTTGTGAATGAACGGTCTCATATTACAGTAAAGCATTATATATATACATTATATTCAACAAAAACATATAAAATGTTCGTACTCACGTCAGATATGTTCCTCTGAGATTGATGCCCAACATAAGATCTACCTTCTTCATAGGGGTTTCCAGAGTCCCTGTTAGGTTGATTGCACTGGCATTGTTCACCAAAATGTCAATCCCTGGAGCAATAATGAGCAGAAGACTAACATTTACAAACAGACATTTTCTTCCTGGCCTGAGGGACCAATTCAAGCTATGCAAACATGTTTTCGGGAGGGGTGCTATAGTGACAGTCGAGCTTGGCCAGAAAGTTTACTTGGTCAACAATCATGGCAGATCAGCAGCAGATGAGTCTGTTGCAGAAATGGTTTACTGTTATAAACTTAACATAATACATCATTGCAGCTACACTGTAGTAGATGCTCCTCTCCTTTTAATCTGTTTAGTGCTTGTAGGAACAACATGAAAATTTCATTTGGGTTAACAAACTTGAAGTGGATATGCTTCTGGCCTTAATGGTGACATTAGGAGCATCTAGTTTCTTGAACTGCAAATAGTTTATCTATTCAGTATTTCAAATACATTTTTATCACAATATCAGTGAAACCTTTTTAAAATATAAACTTAAATCACAAGTTGATTCCTGATTGCATCCACCCAGGAATAAATCATTTGCTCCTGTGACACTGTGGTAATTATTCTGTGTGGCACAGCCTGGGCTGAGCTGCTCTAACCAGGAAACACTGGGAGCAGAGAGACATGCATTAAAACACCAGTGATTAAACACTGTGCATTATTCACACATAATACAGTAGGGAAACCAAAACTAAATGCCTGGCAGGCTTTTCTTTTAGCGCCCTTTCAGTCTCCCATTGCATTCAGTCTCCCTTTCAGTCTCTGTATGGCTGTATGAGGTAGAGTTGAGCAATATAACTAATATTATAATAATATTATCATTATCATGGAAAAATTGTAGCCACAATATTATTTTTTTTGCAAATTGTGCTATGATCACAATCTTGCTTAAGTGAACTTAACTGTTGTGTGAGAAACATGGAGTAAAAATAATCTGTACTTTTACTTTCATATAAAGTATATAGGCGTCTCATTTTTGTCTTATGTTATGTGTGTAAAAACACACATCATGATATATTGTGTATCAGAAAAATTTCTCAAACTATCGTGATACAAAATTTTTGTCACATTGCCCATCCCTACTCTGAGGCCAGTATCCTTCTAATGTCAGAGAGGGAGGCCGTCTTCATGCTGCTACTTAAATGAGCGGCAGGGAGGTGAGGAGCATCTATTAGCAACTGGCAGGAAAGACGCTGTCTCCAAATCTCCACCAGTCAAACCCCGTTAGCTTGCCCCATTAGTCCAGACCCTAAGCTGGGTGAGAGGCTGGGTTTGTGAGCTCTCGTAACGGATTAGTGACGTTTCTTTGAAACCCATTTTTGACAACCTGTTCCTTTGATAGATTTTTACAATAAAATTAAAGCTTTTAAATTTAAAAATAATAAGATTTATGATGTAAGAATTATATGTTAATGTTGCGTACAATTCTTAACAGGCAGATGAAATTGAGCAGTAAAAACGTCATCATAATGCTGCGTCTTTCTCAAGTTAATGCTCTGATTGTTGCAATTTTTGATGCAATTTTTTGCTCACCAGTTTCATTTTTATTTTGGGTCTGATTCACAAACATGTACACAAACTCAGTATTGAGGCTGCTGAAAACAAAAACTCACTTCCACTGGAAGTACGCAGTGCGCATGTCTGTTTGCTGCTTTCTAACCAGCGTTTGTCTGCTGTTTTGTTTGAAAGTTTATTCTCTCAGTGTTTGTCTTTGTCATCTACTGGATTAACTTTTCTCTGTTTGGACGATATGGACATACGCTGCTGCTATTCAAGTCAATTTTTTAAATAGCTCTTTTTACAACTGACATTGTCACAAAGCAGCTATAGAGTGAGCTATAGATGGAGAAATGCATACGCCGGACACCTTGCACATTGTGGCGAGGGCAAGAGGGGAGGTTGGGGGTTTACCAAGGAAAAGAACGTGGAAGGAAATCTGTTCTGCAGCCTTTCATGGCGAGAGGCGAGGTTGGCGAAGTAACAGGGTTTGTGTGTGGAGATTCCAGCAAAAGTTTTAAGAATCTATGCAAATCTTTCTGTCAGGCTAAACATGTTAACAACAGAATAAATGCTAATGAACCAGAAAGTGGTACAAAGTATTTAAAGTGGGCTTTGGGTGCTAAAGCACCTGCCCCTATGTCCATAGTGCAATGAAAATGCTGCCTTTATTTGCCTCTCTAAAGGTCTCTGCGCTGGCCTGCTAAACAGTAGGTGATACGTTGGGAGTTGGTGAGAAGAACACAGGTTTCTCCTTGAAGCCTCCAGCCATTGCTTGGAGGTATGAAGCGCCATCAGCAGCACCTGCTTTGATCTACTGAAGGACTACAAGTAATACTGGGTTTCCATGTAGACAGCTCTGGGGACGGTTAAGTGAACATACCGCCACATGGAAATGTCACTGTTTACTGTATTTTCTTTTAAATTTATTATAACTTTAGTGTATTTTTACTTACTAGCTAAACAGCTTTAAAAATATCATTTTCTCAGGTGTGTTGCATGGTACTGAATTGCGCAATGTACTAAAAGCTCACTAATATAGCAATTGTTGCTCGCCCCAAGAACATACATTGCCAGTAAAAATGCATTGTCCTCGGCTCTAACCAGACACCCCTTCAGATGTTAAGAGCAGTTTGTCCAAACTCACACTGAAGAGAAGATACTCAGAGAAGAGAAGAGCCAGCATTTATAACCTCCTGGAAAATGCACACATGAATTTTGATTGGCAGCTGGCAGCAGCATGAGCTAGCAGCTAAAGCTAAGTTAAGCTAAGCAGATGCTTGTTTGACGTTAGCAAGCTAAGTACACGAGCTAAGACAGACAAAGGACTTTTTAGTCAAAATTAGTCAAACTTTTGTTTGTTGACATTTCAAGGACAAAGGCAAGCATCTGTTGTAATGATCTCATGTTAGGGTGTACAGCCCAAATATGGAAATGACCAGATGGGTTCTTTGGGAGATGACTTTATTGGATTTGACTGACAGGTGGCAGATGCATGCGTGACATGCCGTCATTGGTCAAAACATTTTGGAGGTTTTCTCTTAAAAGCTTAGACCAGTTGGGTGGATTTTGGTGAGTTAAAGGTAATGACACTCGTTTATACCAAACGCTCACCCAACCCACAGGCTCTTCAGAGAAAACGAAAACTTGTTTCACCCATTTAAATGTAACTTCTGAGAAATAGTAAGTAAAGATTCTTCTGTTTTTAAAGTGAAAATGCTCTTCTGACTCATTCTTTGCATGGAAAATCATTATTTAGGTAAATGATTAGTTATGTCAAGACTACACACAAATTAAAAGTCCTTCCCGCTGCAAGGAAAAGGGGTAATAAAACCCTTTTATTAACCCTTTCCTTCAGCCAGAGGAGATGGATTTCTGTGAAATAATACATATGGATCGGAATGCGTCAATAGAAACTGTATAGGAATTATATGATTATAAAGATATAATCCTATAATAACCTTAACATAATGTTAGATATAAAACTGTTTTTTTTTTCTAAATTAAAAAATGGCTTGTTGCTTTGACTTTTTTGTCTTTTTTGTCTGTGATCTTATTGATTGACACAGCTCTTCATGCTTCTCTGAAGTTTATTACAAATAGTAAAGTGTGGAGTTATATTCTCGAGTAGGAGGGGCTTATCTGGCAACCCGAAGGACAAGTTATTGGTATGTTTTTGACTGAGTTAATTTTATTAAGGGCATTTAAATCTAAATAGAGAATTCTTGAGGCCAAATCAATTGCATGTACTTGTTTTTAATGTTTATTTGTGTGTGTGTGTGTGTGTTAATTGTGTAACTTTGTAAAACTTTGTTCTGTACATGCTGCTGACTAGCTTGGTCAGGACTCCCTTGAAAAGGTTTTTTTTTAACCTCATTGAGATCTTCCTGGTTAAATAAATAAAAATAAATTGTTTATTCATGTTTAGGTTGCTCACAGCAGTTTTTATGAGTTCATTTCTATTTGTTGACACTAAAATATGACATCCAGCAATATCCTGTTCAACTTCTTCTGTTTCTGTTTTGTGTCTGTGACGACTCACCTCCAAATGTTTGTACCGCTTTTTCCACAGCATCATTGATCTGTTTTTCATCACGTACGTCCACGATACATGGCAGGGCCTTCCCGCCAGCTGCTTCAACTGCCCAACAGACAAAACAGACCCTATGAGAGGTTTTCAGGCCAGATCACACTTTGAAACTTTGCAACTTCTAAACCTTGATATCACCACTCCACAGCAACGTTGAAGCACTGTTTGACATTACAGCATTGTTCTGAGACTTACTTTCTTCGGCAGCTGTGAAGATTGTGCCGGGTAGCTTCGGGTGGGCCTCTGCAGTTTTGGCTGCTATGACCACATTGGCACCATCCCTGGCAGCTTTGAGGGCAATGGCCTTACCAATACCTCGACTCGCCCCTGTGATGAACAAGGTGCATCCAGACAGCTTTCTGCAATCAGGAGATAAGTCAGTTCATTAATGCATGCTGTTAAATGCACCACACACACACACACACAAACACACACACACACACACAAAAGACACAAAAAAATATAACATTAACATGATAACTATGAGCTTTAAAGAGCCCACATAGTGGAATAACAATATTTATTTTTTTAATTAATTTATTTGTAATAAACCTTTTAAATAAGAGTTTGATGCAGTGTGTACGTTAGTTTGCAACACTGTCAGAGTTTTATTCATATGGCTCCCTGGTCCATACATGGAAACGAAGCTGCACAAACCATTTTTGTGAATGTATGGTCATGAAAACCAAACGTTCTTCAGCATTCTGTTAGTTATACAGACTAGAGCAGATTTTTAAACCAATGAGAAATCATATATCCGTCTTAAACTCACTGCAGTAACTGTCTGTTTAAACTGCTGAAATCAGGCAAATGCTTCAGGCCAAAACAGAGATTCAGGAATAGCTTCTATCTTCAGGCTATAAGACACAGCCTTTAAACTTTTCTAATAACTTTCTCTATATAATTCTGTATAGCTGTTTGTTATCCACCTGCTCAACAATCTGCCTCTCTGCAATTTACCACACAGTCGCAATAAATGCACAATGTACAGCTATCGTTTACATGTATTTTAGAAATATATTATTTCCTCTATATATTTTATTACTTTAAATGTCTCTATAAACGGTCTTAGGAATAATAAGGTTACATTTCACTACTGGTATAAGTGTAAAAGCACTGTAAAGAGGGGCTGCAAATGTAAAAGTAAATGATGTCACATAAAACCACAGAAATGTACAAAAGTAGATGTATAGTACAGTAACAGTGTAATATATGGACCAATATGCAGCTTGAGAGGATAGTCACACTACAAAATAAAAGTCTTTGGCTCCTAAAGTAGGGGAAAGGTCACAGAGTATAATAAAAGAAAGAGTGTCGGAATTCTAGGAGGTAAATTCTTCCCAATATTAAATACTATTATTTTTTTTAAAATAACATTATAAAGTAATGAAGAAACAGTCTTGCTATTTTAAAAAGGGTCCTCCAGGAACTTCCAGAAGGCATTCAGCTTATCCGGAATAGCCAGCAAAGTGGTGCACCTCAGTATTGCATTCCGACACATTTAACAACACATGCATGTGAGTGATTTAAAGTGTTTATAGTCTGTCAGCTTAGTATTATTGATTTCAATAAAGCATAAAAACAAACGCTTGACTGGCTAGTAGCACTAGCTACTACCACAGATTACATAAAGGAACTGCACAATGAGCACCTTCTCTGGTTATAGCTACATAAAATAGCGAACTGACCCCGTATTCTGCAGCATAGTGCACTGTAGGATTCCTTTAGTCGAGCTTCGGATAGGGCACACGAGAGAGTCTGAATTGCAGCTCAGTTAGGGGCATTTATTCTGTGATGAACATGTACTCGTCCTTCAGTCCAGCCCAAGATATTTACAAGCAAGAAGGTACACTCACGCGCACTTCCTGTGCACCATTTTTACTGATTACTGATTTTTAAAAGCTATCGTTTTAAGATCATGTTTATTTATTTTTTTGTTTTTGTTTTTTAAACAACACGTATTAAATTATTTTAGCCATAATGTCTATTTTAATATAAAGTTATAAACGCGCTAGAAAATAACTTATCTATGAACTAATTTTGGGCAATGTTTCTACAGCGTCCTCTGCTGTGCAGGGGGGCGTACTACGTATGTTTTTATACCTTTTTTTATATATATATATTACTACATCCGAATAGACGAATAAAGGTTTATTGTTGTATATTAACCTTACTGTGGAATATGTACAAATAAATAAATACATACATTAATAAATGTGACATTAGAAAAAATACTTACTGTTAACTCATCAGTAGTCTTTGTGACCAATCATATGTACTCTCACATCTACCTACACACAAACACAACCTACTTTTTACAGACACAAGCATTTCCAAGTATAAGTGCAATTTAGCTCATACTAATAGTATTACAGTTGTATTTATATATTTGTTTATTAACAGTGGTTACGACAGGAACATGAATATATAGGGATTGGTGATCTAGCCTTAAAAATTACATCACAATATCTCACAGTATTTTGCAGTAATAATATAAAAATAAACTATTAAGTGTTATGTTTTTTGCCACAAAGTCCTGAGAGCCTTGCAAACACAGACGTTTATCCAAAACAGTACAACTTCATCCTGACCATCAAATACTAAACTACACCAGTTAAGGACAATACAGAACAGAATCAGATTTTTATTTACAAATTTAAACTCCAGTGAAAATGCAAACATTTCTAAAAACAAAAGGAAAACCACTTTTATTTTCTACATATGCAAATGAATGTGAGACGGTGAACATGTCACAAGCTTTACTGTCAGAATATGACTCATTCTTATCATGGGATGAGTAGTGCCAGTACATCAATTTGGCAAAGCCCAATCATAATTTTACAGTTTATATCTAATGGCAGTAATGGGAAAAAAATAAAATAATACTAAATCTGGGAATGTGAGAAATTGGGAAACTGAGTGAATGGCTCTTTGTTTTGTGTCTCTTTTTAATGTGAAAAGGATTTCATTACTTTAATACTAGAGTATGTACATTTCTACTCCACATTGCTTGTGTGTACAAGACTGCAGTAAATCTAGTCCAACTGGTGCAACAAGTTTCCACATGTTTCCAGAACCTGGGGAAGATAACATCTCCTCTGACAATGCAAGAATATCATAAGGCACTTATTATATCTACAGAAAACAGATGTGTATAAAACCTTCTTCTGGGATTCTGGGCCTTTATTGTGTCACGTTGGACACTGATTACATGGTCTTTTAGCTAAATTAATGTGAGTATTATTACTGGAGAATGTGTAATATTACATACTTACATGTCTATTATTAAGTAATGTATTGTTACATGGTATTTGAGAGTTAAAAGAAGCACTGCATTTAAGTTGACAATAAAAAAAGTAATTGATGTAGAAAAAGAAAAGTTAATTTTGACAGAAGCCCAAAAGTGACAATAAGTATACACACAAAAGTGATTCTTTTTGTGTCACTGTTAAAATGTCACTGTTTAAAACAAGGGAGTTTCTATTGGGGGGATCCTGAGAATGTTGTTTAGGTTGGAGTGCATGATAAGGAGCAGGGGTTGGCATGAAGCAAACCCAAATAAATCTTTTGGAGATCCAAAAAGGACACTGTGGCAAAAGTGGCAGATATGTGTGTATCTCCACATGTCCTCTCTCTTTTCTTGTTTTTTGTAGGAGTTCTAGCAGCAGCATTTTGAACAAAATGTCTGATGGTCTAAAGGAGGCCTGCTCTGCTTCCTCTAACAAGTCAGATAATAAATGCTCAAATATGCAATGTCGTATTTATATTACTGTTAGAAACACGTTCAACTTAATGATGCACTCATTCATATTCATCTATTTATCGTAGATTGTCTGATGCAATTTTCTTCCCACATTTCCGTGGCAGCAAAGTGCATTAACGCGTATGGAACAGGATCCTATAAAGCAGTTTTTTTTACTGAGGAGAAGCTGAACAGTTGTTGGATTACTGCAGTGAAATCGTCACTTCCAGGGAAGCTGAGTTTTCTGGGAGTCAATTGAGCAGTGGGCGGAGCAGGACGCTGGACTGATGAATACTGATTGGACAAACCGCCTAAAGGGCGGAACCCCCTTTTGCTAGACGTTTTTTATGTTCACCGGCGCTACATCAATCCAGAGCTAAGCTCCATGCGGTTTAGCAAGCGAAGTTGTGAGACTAACTTACAAATTGTGTTATTGGCTAGTGATATAAACTATTTCTGTTTGTACACATCTTACTTTAAGTTAAAATCGTTCTTGAATTTTTTTGTTTCAGTTTCGTAAAGTTTGTTTTTTCATTCAAATCTTCAAAGTAGCTTGTGGAAGGAGACTTGCAGCTAGCAAGCGGTACATAATAGCAGACGGTGCAAATGCTGTTGACTTGCTTTTGGAAAAGCCAAAGTCTTCCTTATGAGGAGAGACTCAGAATTAAAACAGCAGGACCGACCAACACACAAGATTCATTTGGTGCATAAATCGGGAAAATAACAGGTCTTTTTATCTCCTGGCATAATAAGTTGAACTGGCACTGAAAGTGCTGTGACAAAAATATATACACTGTTTGCCTCTTGATGAAACTTCAGAATCCACGTACAAATAACAAATGTTATGATTCAGACATAAAATGAGCTTCCTTTGTTTGAAGGACTAGCAGATGCAACTGAGTCCAGTATACCTACGGTCTTCTACGGGGGGAAATTTGCTTAGATCTCATTTGCAAAGGCTTTTTTGTCCTCTATTAAGTTTATATTTCTCCATAAAATGTCTCCATTATTCATGTATAGTGAATCTATGGCCCTGTGACCCCACTATAGGCTCACACACTGTAAGCTCTATTCTCTGCTAAACTGTCATGTGCAGGGCCTCAAGGTCTGCCCTATCTTAAATAAAACATGATGTGGCTGCCATCAAGGACGAAACAAACATCATCATCGTTTGATTTACGCTCAAAAATCTCTGAACCACCCAGACTCTTTGGCATCTAACACACATGACTTTACAGTTTGTTGAATCTGGTTCAATGGCTGACAAAACGGCCATTAGTTCTGAATAATATAAAACCCCTGATCATCAATTATTGTGCTCAGAAACCTTCAATACAAATTTAAACTCTGCGCTCCACACTTCTTCCTAAACTTCCACAAACTTTTATTTGTACCTTATAATTTCTCTCTATCTCTCTCTCTCTCTCTCTCTCTCTCTCTCCCTCTCTC
>JBBIGC010158370.1:0-17000 GCA_037576955.1 Lepidarchus adonis
CTGCCCCTTACAGTACCACTACCCCTTACAGTACCACTACCACTGCCCCTCACAGTACCACTACCATTGCCCCTTACAGTACCACTGCCCCTCACAGTACCACTACCACTGCCCCTTACAGTACCACTACCACTGCCAAAATTTGGTAAACCAATCAGTATGGAACAGGTTCCCTATTGGTGGGAAAGGGGTTTTACATTGAATTGCCATCAAAGTTCACGACACAACTGAAAAAGCACAGAACAGTGATGAACAGCGATGTTGATAAATTATGTATGACAAATATTCTACAGGATTATAATTTTATTCCAACAAAATGCTTTTGACAAAAGATCACAAACTGCGCATTTAAATGGCGACAACATTACAGCACATTTGGTGCAGCATCTTCTCAGGCTTGCACATGTGATTCTGAGCAGCGGTCCCCAACCTTTTCACGCCAGGATTCGTTTAATGTCAGACAATATTTTCACGGACCATCATTTAAGGCATCACAGATAAAAACAACAAAATAAAATGATACGACCAACACAAAACGGTGGTATTTTGTAAATATAATAATAAATGTGAATCCACTGTGTAATTATAGAACTTTATTAGCAGCGTCTTTCTGAAATGCGCTAACAACAATCAGAGTAATGTCCTCCTCTGCCCCTCACGTGCTCTGGTCGCTATGGCAACACGTAAACGTTCCTTTCAGAATAAGTTTTCAGTGCCATGACTTTCATCCAGAATTCCAGCAAAAATGATGTCTCGAACATATTTAGATGCTAAGGATTGACATGGTAATTTTTTTTTTAAGTTTATAATTTTTTGTGCGGCCCAGGACCAGCCCATGGCCCAGTACGAAATGATCCACGGCCCAGTAACAGTCCGCGGCCCACTGGTCCTGATAGTTTAAACAGGGTTATTTTATACTTTCACTCAGCATGTGTTCAAGGCTCATACCTCAGTCTTTCTGCTGTGTCTCCTGCCTTTATTAAAACCAGTCTCAACAACATGCCTTATATGATTAAGCATACTACATGTTTCCACTCGATTTTAAAAGCAGGGAAGAAGACTGGTGGAGAAGTCACCAAAGCAAAGGGCATAATGCATCCAATTTCTGCAAACATGTCTAGTACATGGACTTGGGTCAATTCTCCACACATTTTTTTGGACTTGGTCATGTTCAGGGCGTCTATGGGATACATTCACTCTTGGCCTAAAAATTCAGGGCCTTGACAAACACACTTTACATGGATGCAGATCAATTCTGACTTTATGACTTAATTCTTCACTCTTTCAGCTTTGGTTGTGCACCTCCTGAGGTGTGAGTGAGTCAGCACGAAGTGAACAGGTATTGTAGCTTCTGTTTTGTCTCTTCTTGATAGTGTAGCGTTATGTCTGAACTCAGCACTTCCTCCATTTTGTATGTTCAGTGCTAAAGTGATCTGCAACACAAAACCAGCCATTTGGACAATTTCTGGTCAATGAACCTTAATTAATGTGCTGTTCGTGTGAACAGTCCTTCAGATATGTGCGGAATAAAATTAAACTGAACACAGAATATCCTAAAGCATTAAAACACCCCTTCACACACACTCACACTATAACACTGATTAACCACTGACTATGAAATGGTCTGTGTCTTCCTCACTTTAATAGAACACACAGGCCTCTCTCCTCTTTTTATGATCTCATTTGTTTTGTTGTTTCATTCCTTGTTTTTTATGACTTAGTTACATGTCATGTTTACATTGTTCTTATTTGTACTTATTTATATATTTCTATATAGATTTTATGCCTTAGGGTCATTCATTACACACTGCTGCTGCTGCTGGGTTTAGGACATCCATTTTGAGCTACAATAATTTGCTATATTTACTAGATCGGATGAAAGAAAGGATGAAAAAAGAAGGATAGAAGCTTGGCTGTTCATTCTCTGAGGCACGGTCAGGCGTATTTGCTGTGTATGTGTGTGTTCGTGTGTGTGTGTGTCTCTAAAATGTGTACACATCTGTTAATCTAGCTCTTCCTCTATTAAAGGACATTAAAGGTGAATTTCACAGATTTCACAAGTCTGATGAGCAATGTGCCATGTTCAATAAACTTCTCAACGCAGAACTGCCCACAGGTGGTGACAGGAACCAGACGTCCATAACATTTAACGCCCTCACAGAAAGGTGTTAAATGAAGTGATAATAAAAGCATTCCCTGATCCATGAGACATCTAAAACATCTGACCTAAAACATCAGGAAAGTACGTTCTACCATAAATGCTCCATGTTGCTATAGAAACTATCCACTGTTTTCAACAATGAGAGCAATATAAAGTAGATGAACTCACTAATTAGACAAACTGCATTTTTCTGTGTGAAGAATCTTTCAAAACATTCTTTCCTAAAATTTTTACAATATGTGGAGGTTCTGCAAACTAAAAAAGAATATTCTAGCAAACAGTCCATTGGATGGTTCTTTGGTTAAACACAATTTGTTCTGTGTGTCAATCAAAGAACCCTGTTTGGTGTATTATAGTATAACCTGAGATTGAAAAAGTATGTTTCTGATTGGGTAATCAATTCAATTCAATACTATTAGGCTTAGACATGATTCTTACATGTAATTGTCTTGCATCATATATGTAAAATATATATATATAATTTTTACTATGCAATATGTACCGGTGCAATAGTTCCCATTTCTAATGTTATCCTTCACTTTTTCTGCAACATTGCTACATAGAAACACAAGTCTCTTTGTATTATCTTGTGCACTATTTTATCTTACTTTACCCTGTTGTTAATATTTCTTATTGTGTGAATTTCTTCACTTTGATCACTCTTCCCTGCTGCCGTACAAAGCAAATTTCCCATCTGTGGGACAATAAAGGCTTATATTATCTTATCTTAAAATATTGTATGCATTAAAAGGACTCCATGTTTAACTTCCTTTCCTACATTGTATATAAACAGCTGTGCATGTATAAGTGAATGTCTTATAGACTTTAGTTGGAGCATTATTCTCTTCCCTGAATCCAGAAAGCAGGAAGTGCTATTAGGGGCAGATATCAGAACAGACACACACACACACAGCATGAGCTTTACCTCTGTCACCCACCATGGGTACATTCACTAAACAAGGTCATCTGTTACTCTGGGACAATACACACACACACACACACACACACACACACACACACACACACACACACACACACAAACACACACACAAAAGGGTGAGGAGCACTGGGCGCGCCTGTTGAGTATGGTGGTCTTGTGGACTATGCCTGAGTGTAATGATGATTTATACATGCAGACACCACCCAGTCAAGTGGAACCACGTCATTTACACAAACAAACATGAAAGAGCCACCAGTCTCTCTCTCTCTCTCTCTCTCTCTCTCTCTCTGATGCAGAGTTGTACATGAGTTGGTGACAATGAAGGACCTCCCGTTTACTCCCGTTTAAGGTTACATCAATACAGAGACTCAGATACACAATGATGTCCAATAATATGAGAATCACATCAACATCAGCAAATTAATCCTTAAAAATGACCATTAGCACCGATTACCTGCATTAGACGGATGTTCAGATTGGATTCATTTTACTACATTTCCTCATTGCTGGAACAACACCTCACCCCCATTGTCTTTTTAGTTGTTTTTAGACCAGCTGTCCTATACATTGCATCAAAAAGCTTCAAATTAGTTTGAGAAAAGAATATTGCTGTTAATTTACATGGATGTTGTTGTTGTTGTTCTCATTAAAACTGTACTTAAAATGGAGAGTCTTTGACTAGCTTAGGTAGAACTTTTAATGTGAAGTTAATCTTTGTCATTGTGAACACAATGCACCACAACGAAATGCAACCTCTGCATTTGACCCATCTGTGAAGAAGCAGTGGGCAGATGAAATGGGCAGCGCCCAGGGAGCAGTGCTTGGGAACAGTACCTAGCTCAACCTCCATGGTACCTTTACTGGTGAGGAATTTGAATTGGTGAACTTCCAGTGAGAAGGGCATCTTTTTAAAACCGTTACACTGCCACTGCCCCTTACAGTACCACTACCATTGCCCCTTACAGTACCACTGCCCCTTACAGTACCACTGCCCCTTACACTACCACTGCCCCTTACAGTACCACTACCATTGCCCCTTACACTACCATTGCCCCTTACACTACCACTGCCTCTTACAGTACCACTGCCACTTACAGTAACTGTACCACTGCCCCTTACAGTACCACTACCACTGACCGTACCACTACCACTGCCCCTTACAGTACCACTGCCCCTTACAGTACCACTACCACTGACCGTACCACTACCACTGCCCCTTACAGTACCACTGCCACTGCCCCTTACAGTACCACTACCCCTTACAGTACCACTACCATTGCCCGTTACAGTACCACTGCCCCTTAAAGTACCACTACCATTGCCTCTTACAGTACCACTGCCCATTACAGTACTACTGCCCCTTACAGTACCACTACCACTGCCCCTAACAGTACCACTACCACTGCCCCTTACAGTACCACTACCACTGCCCCTTACACTACCATTACCATTGCCCCTTACACTACCATTACCATTGCCCCTTACACTACCATTACCATTGCCCCTTACAGTACCACTACCACTGCCCCTTACAGTACCACTACCACTGCCCCTTACAGTACCACTACCACTGCCCCTTACAGTACCACTACCTCTGCCCATTACACTACCACTGCCCCTTATAGTACCACTACCACTGCCCCTTACAGTACCACTACCTCTGCCCATTACACTACCACTGCCCCTTACAGTACCACTGCCACTGCCCATTTATGTGCTCTTGTGATGATTGGAGGTTGGACGCATGCACCATGGAAGTTGTAATGAAATACAGTGACAACATAGAAACTTAGGAAAATGAATGAGGTAGATGAGAGGTAGATACTTTGATGAGCAACATGGGGAATACACTGAATAACTCAAGATAACCCACAGAATGAGCCAGTGAGTATTCCATGAGCAAATCACAGAGAACAGAAGAACTGAAGCTACTGAAAGGGCTTAAATACATGGAGGAGAGACACCTGAACAAACAGGAACACAAGACAACCGAAATAAGAGAATTGTGATGCTGTATTGTCCTTCACAGAAGAACAGTGTTCATGATTTCCACATCATTTCAAACCGAACTTGAGCTTTTCCTGCAGGTCTTTCACTTCACTTTCACTATATTTGTGATGAAAGATGTTAAGATGATCTAACAAAGTGGTCTCATTTGCATAACAATATCACAATAACAATAAAATGATATACTGTGGGTTATTGGATACTTCCACCCAATCAGAATTCTTATGAACCAATAGTCAGTCAAACTCGACAGTTTCTCAGTCCTTTCTTCTAATTTGTCCTTTTCACCTTCACTGCATTGACTTTGTACCCCTTGTTCTCTGTTTTCCATTCATCCTCCTGTTCTAGCTTGCCCTCCATCTTTTTCTTGCCCGTTTTGCTTTCCTTTGCCACAATGTCTTCAACTCCCATCTCACTTCTTTCATTCTATCATCCTCTGTGCATCTTTTCTGTTCATCTCTCTCTCGCTCTGCTGCAGAAGCCAGGCTCTGTGGAGGCTTCACACTGATTGTAATCTCTCAGTGGCTGTGGGAGCGCAAGACACTCCCTGCGTGTATGTGTGCTGGAAAACAGGCCGGGACACTGCCTCTGCATATCAACACAGGAAGGAGGTGAAGGAGGACGTAGTGAGTGTGAAGTGGAGGAACAGACATGCAGCATGTGGGCAAGATGAACGTGAGAGTACACACTACCGCCTATACAGTCAGACTTTTACAAATTACTTATGCAGAACAGCAGAATGGGATGCAAATTTCACAAAAAAAAAAATATATATATATATATTTTATTATAATTATTTAATTTTTTATTTAATTCTTTTTATTATTTAATTTTTATATTATTTATTTATTTAAATTTTTTAATAAAGCAGCTGGCCTTTACACTGGGTAAGACTTCCATAAAGTTACAGACCAATAGAAATGCTTGGTGTTCAGCACAGTTGGTAATACTCCTCCTTAGGTAACACACTCACTAAACCTGGTGAGGTGGACCGAGTGTGTCTGGGCAGGGAACTCACCAACCTCTGTTCCCACCTTATTAAGTCATTGTTGAGCAAATTTGTTATTTAAGAAGCATGTATCAATCTGGTAGCCCTTCATAGCTCTCAGTTTTAAACAAGGTTGGTGACCCCTGCTCTAAAATGTAATAATTTACGTTAGAATTAAGAAAAGTTGTCGCTTGGACATGAACAATATTTGAATTATTTGATCAATCAATCAATCATAAGTAAGTACAGTACATAAACACAATTACAACAAACAGGTAACTTCTCACCGCCCTCATGTAGAGCACATGACTCCCACTCAACACATCACCTTATGCAACACACACGATTTATAATTTATATCTTTATTTGCATGTACCAAACAGCATGTCCGGTACAGAACTGAGATGGTGGTTCTTCATAGCTACTGCCATCTGTCTGGTACTCCAACAATATCATAGGCAGAAACATGCAAGTAGGTCTGTGAGAGAGAGAGAGAGAGAGAGAGAGAGAGAGAGAGAGAGAGAGAGAGAGAGAGAGAGAGAGAGAGAGAGTGTTTCCTGGTCTCAATTTGGCTTTATCTCCCCAACTACAACCCCGTAATAAGCTCATTTACCATGTACCATTTCCACAGATTCTTCCTCCACATTAGATCTTTTTCCCAAATTTCCTAAGGGTACAAACTCAGCCATTCTCTTTTTTTCCCCCTTTCACTTTCATGTTTTCATATTCCCTTTAGTCATGTGTGCTCCAGTTCCATAGCCTGAAATGAAGGAACCTAAATGTGAGCCTTAAAGACGACTGATAGGGTTCTAAAGATGTTGGCGGACGCATGGAGATACAGGCCACAGTTCAGGCTGTGCTGGGGACGGCTCAGACAGTTCCAATCTGCAGTAAAGAGTAATTGGGCGAGTCGGACTCTGCTTTTTAATTAATACTGTTTGGTTTGTAGGGTGATAAGCTAAGAGAGGGAAGTGCTTTATAAAATACTCAGCTCTTATTATCACAGAAGAGCATTTAGCGCAATAAACAACTCAGAATAACGACCCCCTCCCAAAGATGTTAGTTTACTAAGGCCTTATATTCAAGTGTTTATTTCAACTTGTTTATTTATTGTTCCAACATAATTATGGTCGTTCTGAACCGCCTAGCAACATGCATATTGAAAATATCTTGGCTTTTTCAAAGGCCTCTCAGAAAAAAACCATAGAAGATGACAGTGGTACAGTAAAATGGAGGTAGAAATGATCTCTCAGTTATGAACATGGACGTTCTACATCTGCCTCCACCTTTAACCCCGCAAAGGGTCACAGAACCATCCATATATTGAAAGAGCACATATTTCATCTCCACACATGAAGAAAAACACAAATGCCACACGCTCAATGAGATGTAACCCCCTGACATAGTCTCCAAGTTCAAGAACAATGAAATGCCAAATTACAATTAGCTTGTTTCACAAGCTGCATTACGTCATGACAAATATTCAATATTATCTCCCTGATCCTCTTTCATATGTACATCAGGAAATAGTTTGATGAGCCTTTGCAATCATCAATGAGCTGCACAGCAACAGTATGACAAAATTATGTTTCCTTATGTCTGAAAAATCCTTATTTCTATTGCTATTGCCTCACAGCAAGAAGGTCCTGGGTTCAGTCCTTGGTGAAAGGCTTGTGATTGGTTGACTGGCCACTTTTAATTGTGTGTGTGAATGGTTGTCCGTCTTGTGATGGGTTGGCCTCCTGTGAAAGGTGAGGATCCTCATACCCACAGTCTGCTGGGATCGGATCCAGCTTCCCCACAAGCCAAGCAGTTTGGATAATAAAAGCAGTTATTATGCATCCCCGCTTCACGTCAGGGTCTTCTTCGCTCTGTCAGTATTTATTTTCCCATAATGGCTGCTTCACAATACATTATCCCACTTATTATAAGAATCTGATCTTTTTCAATGTATTAATATTAAGAAAATAGTTTTGGTTGTTTGTGCTGCCAGAAAATGTGGTTTTCAGAATGTTCTGTTCATCGCTCAGCAACACGCTTTGCTTTTGAAATGTTCCCCATTTTCCGGGTCTTTAAATTGGGCCCAAAATTCCCAACATCAAAAATTTATATTTACTAACCATGCGAATGGCGGAGTGATATAAACCCGCAAAACTGATGCACAAAACCCGTTCCAATGGCAGCGGGCGTTATAAGAAAATAATGCCGCACTTCAGGGACATCTTCCAATTCAAACTCAATGCCGTGTTTGCCAGCATTCTGAAGAGCTGTAAAATAAGTATACATTACTGCTTTTATAACCTAAAAGGACAAGATTCAGATAAAAGTATAATCCAAAACTTGGTTAATGTATCCCTGAGGACAGCTTAAGGAACTCTAGGCTAAATGCTCAGCTACAGTTTTAGTGATGGTGCACTAATCTTTAGCGTCTCCCACTTTCGCTCTTTCAACCTTTTCTTCCTATAATTAACTAAACATAGTTGTGTGTGAGTGAGAGTAAGAGTGTGTGTGTATATATCTTGCCTAAGGGAGCAGAAGATTGCAGACACTCTCTTGGGCAAGCTGATAAGGACCAAACACTGGGTTTAAACAGAAGGTCTACAAACACACAATGTGTCCAGCACGACCAGAGCTTCTGTTACTGTTCCAACATAACCTCATAGGAAACTAAATCCTCCAACACCGTTTGTTCAAAGCCAAGATGGCCTGGTCTCAGGTGCGCTCTGCCATCCACTGGGTGTTGCTAAAGAACTCTGTATTCACCAAATGGCTGCTGTTGTGACTCTAGTGGGATACACAATGGGGTGCCACCAGCAATAACAAAAAATGGCAGCGGTAAAGTACTTATTACACATCCCAACTGGGACTGGGAATCAGGTCACCCATGCCAGTAATGTCGTCTCTGCTGTTAAAGCAAAGTTGACCAATTAATGCCTAGTGCATTTATCCATCGGGGAGTTGACCAGCAAGAGGAGAAGAGTCATTGACTTTCTTTAGCGCCGCCTGGTGGACACTTCCGTTCAAAGCTGCAGCAAAGGGAACCTACCTGTAAGTGTATTCTGGTTTTCCCATGAGACTTGATGTTAATATGCTGAAAAAAATATGCTCTATCTTTTTTCCCCTATAACATTATTATTATTTTTGTTGAGTTATTCTGGGTAAAATGGCAAATAAACACTAGATTAACATCATTTTCCTTGCGGTTGTCCTACCAAGTCATGACCCTTTTGTCAAAAACTTACCCCCACCCCCTAAACCACACACACAACCAGCAGTGAAATCAGATAAGATGCACAGGTAGGATATACCTGGAAGTGAGACAGCAGTGCTAACACAATGAGCAGCCCCCACTACTATCTATCTGCCCATTACTCCTCCACACACTCCATCTCCTTCACCTCCTGCCTTCCCCTTCCCCCCCCCTCTCTCTCTCCTCTTCTTGGATCTGGGCTGGAGCTCACAGGAGAGGTGGCACACTTTGAGGATAAATATAGAAAAGAGGTGCAAAAGAGGAAAGTCCCTGGGCCAAAGCATCCAGCTTACACAGACATATACTCATCCGTTTGTGTACACGCCATCACGCACACCCACACACACCAGTCATGCAGTCACTGTCACGCAGAAAACATAATAAACACACTTGGCCCCAGAACAGCATTGAGGATTCTCATCACCGTTCCATTGAAAGAGAACAAGATCATCATGCTTTCTCCAAGACCAAGACAATAGGAGGGATAAGGCAGGACAATGGAGGTGGATTGGAACTGACACTGACTGTAGTTCCCCTGCACAAGCAATTGCCATGCCGATCAGTACAGAACAAAGAGCAATCAACAAAGGCCAAGATGGAGCTCTGACTCTGAATAACCCTTATGACGAGGTGTTCGCCATTCAACAGTTTCAGCATTTCTGTTGAAGATGGAATTAACCCTTTTAACTGCAGTTATTATTCATTTAACCAAGGCTTATTATTCAGTGCCTACCATAAGTTATTTAGAGCCCACAAATGTTTAATCATGCTAGTCAGTACAGGGATTTCATGCTTTTAATGTACCGGAAGCCGGGTCACGAAGATTAACATGGACATCACTTAGAGGTTCAGTTGGGAATCCAAGGCAACACAACTGAACAGGAATGTATCAGAATCATATGAGTATCAGCAGATATTTGCATGAAAAAATATCTGTATCTAACATTTTTTTTTAGTTTTTTAATGATTAGGGATGCACCAAAAATGAAGAAACAGCCATATATTGACACAAATTGGCCAAAATAAAATATAATACCATTTTTTTTACTATTGCTGTTATTGCTGGAAGTATGTGTACTTACCTCACTAAAGTCAAATTTGCTATTTGGTGTCAATTTCTGCTGAAATTCTAATGGGCACAAAGAAAAACTGCCGTTCTGGGTGACTGAATATATCCCATGATTCTTCACACCTTGTGCAGACAGAGGGTGAACCTTCATGTCCTTATCCTCAGCATATGGCAACGTATATATATAAATATGTGTGTGTGTGTTATATATACGGGGGTCCTTGGTTTATGATGCAGGATCTTTTTTTCCCCATGTGGCAACACACAGCTGCCTATTCATACTCTTTGGTACTTTACTTTACTGGCCCCGCTCCATTTTTCTCTACCTACAGACTTCAATTCCCATCAGGCAACACTTCATTCAAAAAACTCACTCCACTCTGTCAATGAACTACAACACCCATCAGGCCATTCTCTAAGCCTCCAGTAATCTCAGTCCTGCTCCTAGTCACTCTCCACGAACTGTTTCACTTCATTACTGCTGTGTATGTGCTCCATGTGTTATTTTTTATTTACGTATTTACCACAGGAATAACGGTCAGATCATTCATGGTCTATTTATTACACTCTGGAAGAACAAAGTTTACGTGAGGCTGGAAAACTGTGCTAAAATGCTGTCGTTTTTCTAATTTTACCCCATTCCTCAGCTAATAAAAATAAATAGTTTGAATTTTATAGTCCAGGTACATGTAGTCTCAGTTTCAGTTTTTGTTTGGCTACATTTTATTTTAATCTGCCCTTGCAAATAAATACATAAAAATATTACCTAAAACATTCAATAGTGAAGCCCTTCCCCCACCCAGTAGCAAGAAGCTAGCCAGCATGATGACTTTTTAGCTACTGTAACATAGTTTGCAAATAATTTCCTCCTTACAATAAGGTATGGCAATTGGTTGGACTGTAGGATTAAATTGGGGGAATATAAAAAAAGAAAAAAATGGTTTTCCACATGCTGAGTAGCAACTAACTATGTAGAATATATATATAATAATTGCAGCTTCAGGTATCTGAATATAATTGTTATAAATGAAATATATATTTTTCTGTAACAATTAATATTTCCATTGTTATTGTAGTTTTGTGCCATTTATATTGTTTTTATTGTCATAAGACTGTCAGACTACTGCATAAAACTGATGTATGCTACATAAGTGATGCTAAAAGAGTGAGTAAGTAAAACCATGGGCCCTTAGGCTTTAAGAGGTTAGAACTAGTATTAGGAAGGAAGTGGAAGTTAATAAATAAAGAAATAAAGAGTAGTGCAGTGTGTGTGTGAGTGTGTGTTTGTAGAAGTGTAAGCACAAAGTAAAGATAAGAGACTACGAAGTACAAACCACCTGCTCAGACTCAAATGAAAATATTGTGTTGCCCTTGGTTACAGGAGAGCCGTGTCAAGGCCGTTGTGTATTAGAGTCAGTATTAAATCTTCGCTTTGCTGTGATTTATGGGATATGTCCTTGAGCAGATACTTGAGCCTTTTGCATCAGGAATACTTCAGGGAGCGTGTCAGCAAATTTCCATTTATAAGATGGAGATAGGACGCGCGGCCTAATCAGAGTGAAAAGTTGAGATTTGATTTGCTGTCCAATGCAGATGAGCAGCTAAGCAGGACTGTGTGTTCATTCTGACATCAGTCGCTTTATGGTCAAAACTGGAGAAATTAAAACTAGACAAACCAAGTGTCATCACACAATATCATAAAAAAGTGCCATATAATGAAAAAAAAAAAACACACACACACACTTTATGAACTGGCTGGCAAATTATTGTTGTCCAACCACATGCAATAGGTCTCAGGAAACCCAAATTTTACAAGCCACTTTTTGTCCAATCCACCTCCTCTTTCTACTACTGTATATCTGTACATGTTCTAGTTCTTCAACCAGTTCAAAATAGGGGAAATACTAATGAATATAGAAACTACAGCAATGCTGCAGCGCCTGGTGCATTCAAACCGTCATCATGTACACTCATGCAAATGCTAGTGCTGCATTGGGAATTTTCCACCACCCTACTGGTTAACATACAGTAGGACCTGTGGTCAGAAACTAGGGTAGATGATGACCATTGTGCTCCATAACCATTTGCTACACTCGCTACACGCCTATTATCATTTTTATTTCTATAGCATCTGAGGCCCCAGTGAGCAAGTCAAAGCCAACAGAGGCCAGGAAAACCTTCATTGACGAAGAAATGTTGGAAGGAACAAGACTCAGAAGGTTAGATGATGGAGCTACAATCTGTAACACACATACAGTACAGTGTAGTTGAACCTCAAAGTGGACGGTCAGTGGAAACAGGCCTGTACAGAATCTCACATGGTTGTAGATGAGAGCTACACTACTACTGACTTTGCTAAAGCAGACAGTCACGCATTACTTGTCCCTTATAAAGCATTTCCACTAATAAATAATATATCAAAAAGCATGCGACAGTGAGGTGTGCTGTGTTTCTCATGGCCTGAACGCTCTAAAGGTTCCTCATCAACACACTCTCAGCAGGACAGCTCACTTTTCAGCAGGGGACGGAATTCAAACGAGATGTTTGCGGCAGTTTGAGCGCAGCAGGTAAAATAACAGATGAATAATAAATTACTGTTGCTCCTGAGGAGTTTCTGAAAGAGAGTGAGAGAGAGTGAGAGGGAGAGAGAGTGTTAGTTTAAGGTGTTCTGAAAACATGACATTGGTGCAGAAATGAACTTGAAGATAAAAGTGTCGAGCGGGGAGTGGAGACGGCTGTTTACACCATCTCTCTACATTGGTGTGTGCAATATACTGTATAAATATGACACTTTTATATCTGAGAACATCATGGCATAATAGGACAGACTTGCATTTTTTATGTTATGGCTTAAACAGAGAACTATTCATAAAGAAAAATGTAAAAGTGACAGTAAAGGTGATACACACACACTATATTTATATACACAGTTGGCTTTTGTGGCAATTCCAACCTATTGGATGTCAGAAAAAATGATTTTTTTAAAGTTTTTACACACAATATCATGAGCAATATATCATCTGATCCCACCCCATGGACATCATCGCCTGTAATACTATTACGTTCCGCTTATGGTAGCAAGTAAAAAAGAGCCAAAATGTTGCTTGCAGAAAAAAGAGGCTACTCCATAAGAGTCTGCTATTAACCATGTGACTGAGGAGACTGAAGGAGAAGTAAGAGAAAAGAAAGAGCGGTAGGAAGACTGCAGGGAGAGATGTGGCATGTATGTGTGACCGCTCTTTTGGTTTAGGTTAACCTGTAATAAAGCAGATGCTAGAATCCACTCAATAGTCATAGACATGAAAGAAACTCTTTATCTCTTCACCTCCATCTCTCTCACTTTAACGACAAGTCGGTGTTACCAGATTTGATCTGTTTTATATGTGTCAATACACAAACGCACACACACACACATATACACACCATGATACAAGGTTTTGTTCAGACCACTACAATCAGCCCTGAAGAATTCATGGTAGTGTGTTATACAGTATGAGTGCTTTGTACACACAGACACACACTTCTATTGTTTGGATGTAGCAGATGGGAGAAAATGCCAACAGACATCAGGCATCAAAACTAAAGACAGAAAGAAGTGATCGATAGCAACACAGTGGGAGAGAGAGAGAGAGAGAGAGAGAGAGAGAGAGAGAGCACAACTGACACAAAGATCTCTCCCTGAGTAATTGACCCTCTCTCTCTTTCCCTCCACTCATCAGCAGCAGCAGGGCGGTGTTCCGCGTCAGGCCGACAGGATGTTCCAACCTACTGCAGATTTCTGTGTCTTCTTGTTTGTGTGGGCAGAGATACAGCGAGGACATTTCACAGCGGAGGAGGAGGAGGAGAGAGCAGGAAATGGGATGGAGAGACAGGAGGGGACGACTAGAGAGAAATGAAAGTAGGAGAGGAGAGGCCAAAGCATTAGATGAGTCATCAGATGCCCCTGACTGAGCTGAGTCACAGTGAAGACCCACCACTCCACACTCTCCACCTCCACTCTGCACCTTCCAAATCACAGGCCAAGCTACTCCAGTCCTCACATAAAGCGCAAGACAGTAGACACTTTTATTTTGAAAGAATGGAAGTTTCTGACTATTGGGGATTATGTTACATGGCTTGGACGACCAAATGCATGATTTAGGGACATGTTTAGTCAAGAGTTTAAGCTCAATTACTCTACATTAGCCTCGTAGCTTCAGTGCTAAAGAAGCAAACCTTCAATGGCAAACACGTAAAACATTTTTTGTACAGAAAACACTACTCAATCTGTTCATTTTTCCAGTAACTGATGCATGTGATCGATCAATTTTTCCAGAAAAGGTAAAAAAAAAAAAAAAAAGTCTAGTTACCACAGCCCAAGCTAATAACTCTCAGAGGAAACAGCGCAGGACTTTTTGATGTGTGGAAAGCTGAAAAGAGGAGAAATAAAAGAAGGCGCTCTTTTTCTTCTCATCTCATTTTCTCTCTCTCTCTCTCTCTCTTTAATGCACAACAGCTATTGATCAAGATACTGGAGGAGCTGTGTCCTGCTTTAAAGGAGGCCTAGCAAACAAAAGACATTTCGCCTGCCCGTTCACATTTCCATCATCTCTCCAAGAAACTGTGAGAGTCTCTGCTGCTTTGGCATATTTTCCTTTATTAAAGACATACGATTCTACAGCCGGTTTGGCTCTGCCCACTGCGATGTCATTTTATTTCTGATCAGCAGGAAGGTGATGCAATGAACTGGTGTTAGCAACTGATATTGGATACAGTAGACTTTCAGCATTAACATTTTTGGACAAATGTGACTATATTATGTTAATAAATTGGACAAAGTTAACAGGTTTAAGTAATATAGAGCGTATGCACTGACATCACGTTAGTCGGGCCGAGTGGCAACATGGCTGCCTTAACAATGGTACACTTCAAAGATTGGAGTAAAACAAATTACTACCTGCTTATATTAAAGACATTTGGATTTGACAACTGGAGCACTGAACTACTGGATCTTTTTTTGATGAGTGTGCATGTCCTGCATTGGGTTCTGGTTTCCTCTAATTGTACACAGCCTTTAAGGCAACTCTAAATTACCCATAGGTGTGAGTATGTGTCTCTCTCTGTTTAGCCCTATGATGCGTTGGTCTTCTGTCCAGGGTGAAACCTGCCTTGAGCTGGGATTGGTTCCAGCTTCCCTGTCACCCAATTGGATAAGCATTTTAGAAAAGAAATGAAAAAGTCTACCCTGCAAACGATTCATTTGCTTCTCTTCACTTTCATTTCTTGTTGAACTCAATCATTCTCATCACATTTTATACGTATTTTTTGTGTGTTGGAGCAGACAAGCTGGTCTGACTGCAACATTAGTCTAAATCTTTACTGAATGAGTCAACATGCAAACTAACATACACAATAAACAACATTCTGTACTTAAACCACTGTTAACTCACAACAAGTTGCAGCTCAACTCTACTTCCAATGGTGATTACAAGGGTTAAAGCATTAAACTTGGCTGGCACGTGATTTTATCTTTATCTAAGCTTTAAAAAGTTGACTGCGTGTGTGTTCTTCAGCAGTATATATATCTCCACCACACCACACACACTAACCCTGTTATCCACCACTGAGACAGCCAATGAGAGAAAGGGTCATAAATGTACAAAGACAAAGAGGAATAAATGAGCATGATGTTTAGCTGCAGGGGCATGAGAGTGTGAGTATTCTGCATCTGTTGAAAAGAGGAGAGTATTTTGAGGCTTTGGTGTGGAGCGAGGGACTTTAGATGAGCACAGTGCTGTGTTTGACTTGTGTTTGGAAACGCACACCTGATTAGCGAGTCTGCTTACTCAGGCATACAGGCAGAGAAGCCTGCTCAACAAAAGACTCAGCACTGTGGATTAATAATACATCTGTGTGTGTGTGTGTGTGTGTGTGTGTGTGTGCGCTTCAGTGACTGTTGCTCTTGTACATATCTAGCAGGTCTACAAAGCAGCATGTGTCCATACAGCACAGTGCGTTCGCATTCATGCATAGCCAGGCTGATATCTGCAAGCTTCCACTCACGCTGACACTTTTATGCACGAGCAGTCATGCAAGTTGGCCTGCTGCTGTAAGGAAGCCTGCATGAGGACGCTCAGAAGCACCTGTAGACCCCACAGAAATAGAAAGATGGGAAAATTCACCACAACGATGCCATGAATTAACAACCACACAATGCATAATTCAGCATGACCAGTACTGCTGATTTAACTTATGCAATATACTTTTACATTTTCATTGCCAAAGTACATCAGAAATTGCAACTTTTGGCATTCTTCATGCTAATGAATTAACTTCAATAAATTAAATATAACACACAATGGATTAAATTTTCAGGACTGTTCAGGGGAACCAATATGTAAGAAAATGTATTGTTTTCTTTAACAATAAATAGGTTCCAGAATACTACCACCCCCATTTTGAATGGTGAGAATAACAGGGCTGCAATGCTGTAATGCAAAGCTATAGCATTTATATTGTAGTGGTTGGAGGGGAAATTGTGCACTGTTTGTGTTATTGTGCATGTTCTGATGTGTTTGCAGGGAGCGGGAGCGTTTGGGTGTGTGC
>JBBIGC010158394.1:0-16996 GCA_037576955.1 Lepidarchus adonis
CCAGCACCTAGTGATCTAAGAGGACGTGGTGGTTCGTAAACAGATAGAAGTTCACTAAGGTATTCGGGGGCGAGGCCATGTAAGGCTTTGTAAGTTAGTAGTAAGATTTTAAACCACTAACCATGAGTAAAGGAAAGTTTTGTCATTCATATTCTCTGAAAAGTGGTTAAGAAATCATAAATTCTGTCAGGGTATGTAAACTTAGGAGCACAACTTTTGTTGTTCATAAGTACAACATTGAGATGCAATCTGTGATATGTCTCTACCAGTTAACACATATTTAGAAAAGGGAAGCTGTAAATCAAGGCACAGTGAATCCTTTCTTGGTTCCTGGCCCACATTTTCGAAAGTCAGTTCCACACACAAAATATGCTTCAGGCAAGCAGAATTGACTAAAGTACATGTTTTTTCTCGCTTCAGTATTTATCTTTGTTGTTGAATTTTTGCACAAATACTCATTCTGTGCCTGTTTGAGACACATGTCTGCATGTGTGAAAGAATATAATTTGCTTGTTCTTTCAACTTTTGACTCAAATCCAACAAAGTTTATTATACCTTGTTATCTGAAGAAGCCAAAGAAGGAGCAGGTGGGCTGAAACTCAGCTAAGAGATTACTTTTTTGTGACATTGAGGCTAACCATGTTCGTTTGATGACTAGAGAACATTCAGTGATGCTCTGAGCAATGAGAGAGCATTACAGGAGCTGAGACTGGATAGCCAATGCAGAGATGAATTTGTGTTTTCATGTTCCTCTCTCCACAACCAATTTTCCTTTTCTCTCTCTCTCTCTGTCTCTCTCAGCTGAACCTATTGAAGGAAGTGCATCAGGATGAGCTAGGCCGCATGTCTGAGGATTTGGAGGATGAACTAGGAGCTCGCACGAACATGGACAAGAAATTAGCTGAGCTTCGAGCAGAGGTGAACATTTGAGAACATTTTTGATTTGTTGATATTTATTGAAAATGATGCAATATTGGGCTCTGGTATGTTGGTAAGTTTCTTTACTGCTTTGGTCAAGACTAACTTTAATTTGATCAACTTGATTAACTTTCACTTTTAGAGATCAATGTCCTGGCTTTTCTTTTACAATTTCCTGGTAAAATTAAATTTTCATGGTCCATCAATATGGGCACATCATACAGAATGAATCCTTAATATATTTTATCGGGTTGTTTTATCTCTGTACGTTTACGATCATCAAACCGACTTGGACATCAGAGCCATCTTTAGGACACTATCTATGCCAAGAAACGGTACGTGTCTACCTCCACCACATCTTCAATTTCCCAACCACCTCTGCTTTCTTCCCTGTGCCCCCCCCCCCCCCACAGCGGTCTTGGTCCTTTTGACTTTCTGCTTTCGATACAGTAGACCACAAGATCTTTAATCTCTCGCAGGAAAAAGGTATGGCCCTCTTGTGGTTTAGGTCTTACCTATTGGGTTGGAGCTTCTCTGAATGAAATTATTCATTTCTATATTTTAATTTTATTTTTTATGCTTTTTTTATGCTGTTTATCCTTTTAAACAGACAATGTGCTATGTAAATAAAATTGCCTTGCTTTGCCTGTGCAATTGGGTGACATTTCCTCAGCAATTGCTCCCCTCACTTTTTTTCACGTTTCTCAAGGCTCGATCTGGTCCCACTCAGCTGCATTAACAATTGGTTTGCATAACCAAAGAATTTTTGCACAAACTGTCTCAGCGAAGCTCATCTGCAGCTCATCGTACTTATCTGTACCTGACTGCAGTTTGTTGTCATAACTGACTTGAGTGGGCAAATGCTCACATTCAATGATGTCTTACACATTTGAGAGGCGTCCTGTTTTTCACTGTTCAGGGCAGATGGCAGACAGTGTGGGTGAACGGTTTGCTGACGTTAACGTTGTGGATCCAGTGGCCCATTGTGGAGGTGGGGTTATGGTATGGGCAGGCGGATGTTATGGACAATGAACACAGGTGCATTTTATTGATGGTATTTTGAATGCATAGAGATACTGTGACGAGATCCTGAGGCCTATTGTTGTGCCATTCATCAGAAAACTGCACAAGGAGTCCCGGAGCTTTACTGAGAGTCTCTATGGTGGTCCATGCTTGGAGAGCAGCGCAAACATTTGAGTTCATCCCTGGTTTCTGGTTGCCCTGGGAATGATGGCTGATGGGACAGTCTAACATCTAACCTCTCTTGCACTTGAGCTTTTTGTAGAAGTTTTGGGGGGTTTCTGGTGGAAGAAAGATGGCTGTGGTTCAACTTCTTGAAAGCTGGTAGGGAGGTGATATTGTAACCCCCCTTGACTATAGCAATGGTCCAGTATACTCTGTCTGGTTGGGCAGGTGACGTGCTCAAGAAAGTTAGGCACAACCTGCTTAAGTCCGTCTGTGTTAAAATCACTTGCCAGAATGAGGGATAATCCGGGAGTGTAGTTTGGAGCTACTTGGATGGTCATCGGACCAAAACCTTGTTTACAAAATTGGACTGACCTGATACTTTCTTCTGTTCCATGTCTACCTCCGCTTGTTTTGCATGACTCTGTGTGTGTTTGTGCAGATGGAACGTCTGCAGGTGGAAAATGCAGCAGAGTGGGGCCGACGAGAGCGGCTGGAGACAGAGAAGCTGGCACTGGAACGCGACAACAAGAAGCTGCGCGCCCAGTTGGAGGACCTGGAAGAGCAGTTGGCGCGCAAGCGTAGGCAGGCAGCCAGTGCCCTGGACACTGACTTCAAGACTATCCAAGGCGAGCTATTTGAGAGGAATAAGGTAAGAGCATGAGAATGCTGAGGGTAAAGTGGGCAGTGACGTGTGGTAAACTTAGATACACTTGGAGCAAGACAGGTGGACAGAACCTTCTTTCTCAGGGTAACACTGTAGGGCCCAGGTGGGCTATAAATGGTTATTAATATGAACTAAATTTTGTTTAGTTTGTTTAGTCTACATTGTTTAAACTAAGTGAAAGAGTCTCAAAAGAATTGAAAGAGGGAACTGTTTTTTGGTTAATAGTTAAGGTTTATCTACAGAAGGTGGCTACACCTCCAACTCTGCCACTTAACCTGGTGTTATGTATATACCTGTAGTCTATGGGGATGGCTTCATTTATGATGTATTTATCTGGTTTAACCCAGGTTTCTGTAAGACAAAAATTAATCTCCAAATCTGTGATTATTTCGTTTACAATGAGAGTTTTGGTGGTGAGTGAGCTAATATTTAGAAGTCCTAACTTTAGACCATATGTGCTGTTTTGGGGTTTGTACAAGAGATTAATGTTAATTAAATTGCTGTAACAAACTTTTGGATTTTTTTCTATTTTTCTGTAAAACCCGGGGAACAGACACCGTCTTAATGGAGTGGACTTTAGTGGTTTAGCTTCTTTTTGCAAACAAAGCCTAAACTATTACTGGTGATGGAGAAGGAATAAGAGCTAAACATATCGCGCTCAATACAAACAAGGAAGATACATTTACAGTATACTCACACTTGGTCACGAGGAGGTGAAAGGCTTTACTTTTTGTTGTTGTGGGATCAGGGGAAGAAATGAACTCATCGCAGAGTGAAAACAAAAAATGTAGACTATAATAAGTGGTATAGAATATTCAACTTGGCACCCACATTAAATACACCAGTCTCAACTAGTTACCTGTAAAAAAGTCACCTGTCCACAGTCTCAATAAATCAGACTCTGACCTCACCACCATGGGCAAGACCAAAGAGCTGTTTAAGATGTCAGGGACAAGATTGTACCCCTGCGCAGGGCTGGAATGGGCAACTTCACCACATTGACGGAAGGTTGGACAGGGCCATATACCGTAAAATCTCGAGTGACCATTTTCTTCCCTCTGCCAGGACACTGAAAATGAGTTGTGGATGCCAATAACCCAAAGCACACGGCCAAGGCAACAAAGAAGCAGCTCAAAAAGAAGTGCACTAAGGTCATGGAGTAGCCTAGCCAGTCTCCGGACCTTTATCCCATAGAAAACCTATGGAGGGAGCTGAAGCTTTAAGTTGCCAAGTGACAGCCTTGAAAGCTTAACATTAGAAGCCCTAGAAGCAATGAAAAAAAACAATATGGGTCTACCCCCTCACTGCGCACCCACAGACCAGCCTACCGACTCAGGACTATTCAAGCCCTTTGTTATGCTAACAGATTAAGGAGAGGAACTGCAATTTAGTTCAGAATCACACCCCTCTCTCACAAGAAACCAGCGTTAAGCTGTAGTAACGAGCTCTGGCCTGAAGAGAGTTTACCCCCTGGAGCGCGTTATGCAGTTAAATGCTCATGAAGTCCCTGTTCTCTCTGAATAAGTGTGCATCCTCAGGCAAATGCTTGTGGCCATTTCAAGCGTAAATGAGTGGTAACAAGTCAGGGCACTCTTTGCTCACTGCAAAGATATATACATTCTGTTTACGAGAGAAGTGGTGAACCAGTTGTTGCTGTGGTAGATGCCTTGTCATACTTATTTTTGGTGCCTACACTCAAACATTTTGAACGATACCCCATAACCCCTATCAGACAATTATGGGACACCTGTGCTTTGACAACAAGGACACTTGTGCGGAGTGTGTGAAAACAGACAGATTTGAAGCCTTCTCCGATATCCGACAACACTATGGGGGAGAACTACAGTTTTGCAAGTTTGGATTGCAGCAGATTTGGAGACAGAGTACATTTGCAACTCTACTTCTTACTTGGGACGGGTACTTCCACCACATGCTAAAGATGCATCAGGATTGAAGAAATTCTCCACCACACAGGGGATTAGAGCTGCATTCTGAAGAATGTGTTTTTCAGGAGAAAGCTACAAGAAGATAGCAAAGGGTTGTCAGCTTGCATTTTCCACAGTGATTAATGTAATTAAAAGATGGCAGTTCAGGGGAACTGTTGCGGTCAAGATGAGATCTGGAAGTCCAAGAATAACTGAATAACTGCTTGTATGCTGGTTAGAAAGACAATTCAAATTCCCCATTTGACTGCAAAAACTCTGCCAGTACCCCTTGCTGAAAAGCAGCCCCAAACCATGATGCTTCGACCCCCAATCTTAACTGTTGGTATGGTGTTATTGGGGTGGTGGGTAGTGCCATTTCTTCTCCAAACATGTGTAGAATGAAAAGTTTTATTTTGCTTTCATCTGACCGTACTTTAGTTTCCCAAAAATGTTCCACAGGTATCTCCAAATGCTGTTTCGCAAACTTTAACTGAGCCTCAACATGCTTTTTGTTCAGCAATGGAGTCTTATGTGATGAGCGTGCATGGATGCTATGACGGTTCAGTGCATTGCTTATGGTTTTCTTTGAAGCAACAGTACCTGCTGATGCAATGTCTTTCTGAAGATCTGCCCGAGTGGTTCTTGGCTCTTGGAGAACTCTCCTGATTATTCTTTGAACTGCTTGGACAGGAATCTTACGTGGAGCACCTGATCGTGGCCAGTTCACGGTGAACTGATGCTCTATCAATTTCTGGATAATGACCCCACAGTGCTCACTTGAACATTCAACATTCTGGAAATGTGCCTATAACCATTCCCATCAGAATGCTTTTTAACGATAAAATTACAAAGATCTTGGGAGAGTTCTTTGCTTTGACCCATCAAGAAGTCTTTCCTGTGTGTCTCCTGGGAAATGAGGAGTCTTTATAGGCCATCAATTAGGACTAAAGCAGCTGATGTTAATTAGTACTGAAAGGGGGCAGGGTTTCTTTCTCAATACTGACAAATTTCAGGTGATCTCCTGGCTTTCTATGCCATTTTGCACATTGTTATCTTCATGTGTTCAATACATTTTCCCTGAGTCTTTTCACTTTATTACACATAACTCAATTTATGGACTTAAATGTTTAGATGTCGTTGCATGAATTAAGTACATGAGTTGATATTGACATGTGGTGCAAATGTTGTCAATAGGCACTTAGAAATACCCTTACTGATAAAAATGCTGACGTGTCAAATACGTATTCCCCCCGCTATATATACAGTGTATATAAAGTGACCCCCATAAATATTGGCACCCCTGTTAAAGATGTGTTAAAAGCCTAAAAATTTAAAACATAAAACATTTTTATGAAAATTGTAGAAAAATGTAACATTCAAAGTGAATTTTATAGGGAGAAAAATCCCTGATTAAAAAATAATTATTTTTCATAAAATCACCTGTTCTACAATTATTGGCACCCCTAACAATTTATAGGTAATAAATGTAATTGAAGTATTTCTGTCATTTCTACAGTAGTTTACATAGTTGATCAAAGTATCTAGGAACATTTAATTAGTAATTCATCACTTCCTGTTTCCATGGGGTATAAATATGACATGACACAGAGGCCATTTCTCTTCTCCACTCTTCAACATGGAAAAGATAAAGAAAAACACCATTTAATAAGGCAGATGTGTGTCGATGTCAGGCAATGGCTATAAGAAAATAGCCACTATACATGTGGACAAATCTACACAGAAATGGTTCACCAGACACAGAATCAAGCTCCTCCCATGACCATCTCAGTCCCCAGACATCAACCCCATTGAAAACCGGTGGAGTGAGCTGAAGAGGAGAGTGCAGAGGAGAGGACTTAGTTTGCTGGATGATTTAGAGAGATTGTGTAAAGAGGAATGGTGGAATATCCCTCTTTCTGTATTCTCCCATTTTGTGAAACATTATAGGAGAAGATTAGCTGTTTTGTTGGCAAAAGGGGGTTGTACAAAGTATTAACATTAGGGATACTAATAATTGTGGCACAAATGATTTGATATAAAATAATTATTATAAAAATTATTATAAAAACCTCCAAAAGGTTTTGACTAATGATGAGATGTCATGCATGCGTCAACCCAATGAAGTTATCTCCCAAAGAACCCACCTGGTTCTAACATGAGATCATTACAACAGATGCTTGCCCTTGTCCTTGAAATGTCAACAAACAACATTTTTTGACTAAAAAGTCCCTTATGCTTGCCCGTGTTAGCTCATGTCCTTAGCTTGCTAATGTCAATCAAAGCTGCTGCTTTGGCTAACTTAGCTTTAGCTGCTAGCTCATGCTACTGCTAACTGCCAATCGAAAGTCCTGTGTGCTTTTTCCAGCATGTTATAAAAACTGGCTCCTGTCTTCTCAGAATGTCCTCTCCTCAGTGTGAGCTTGGACAAGGGTGTGAAGGAGTGTCTGGTTGGAGCTGAGGAAAATGCATTTTTACTGGCAATCTATGTTTTTGGGGCAATAGGAGGTCCTTTCCCCCCAACAAGAGACAAAAAATTAAAAAAAAAAAAAAGTATTTTAAGGCTCACAATGTTTGCGAAAATGCAAAAATTCTCCATCAGTGCGGTCATGGTTGAACTAATGCTTGATTGTTCCTGTCCCTGGAAGTCGATTTGGACAAAAGCATCAGACTAATTAATAATGTAATAGTAAATGGAAATATTTTTTTTTTTTAAGCTGACACTGGCAGAAACTCAAAGCAAACAATTCAGCTGACAGGAACTATGTCATGATATATTAATTATGTATTAATCCATTAAGAGATATTATTCTGTCTTTTACCCATCCCAGGGGTAACATGCCTTGCTCAAGGGCACTTCAGCCTGCTGCTGGCCCAGTGAATCAATGCTATGACCCTTCAGTCACAAATCCACTACTATAATCATGGCTACAGCAAACATGCTGAAATAAATTTTCCTGTTAAACTTTGATATTTTATATTACACAAAAAAGTGACTTTTTTTTATTATTCCTTATAGTCCCACAAGTGGGAAATTTATTCTTTGCATTTAACCCATCACACGTGGAGCAGTGGGCTGCCGTCAACAGTGGCGCCCGGGGAGCAGTGAAGGGGGGACGGTACCTTGCTCAAGGGAACTGCAGTGTTGCCCGGGCTGGGATTTGAACCTGCGACTTTCTGATCTCCTAACCACTAACCACTAGGCCACCACTGCCCCAATTACTTATGCAGTTTATTATATATAATCAATTGGAGGGAAACAGGATCATAATTCCTGCCTTCAGTGTCTTACTCTAAAATAGAAATGAGTGCTGTGTTGAAAGAGGGGAGGTTATTGAAAATATTTGAAAATTGATACATTTTATTTTTCAGTCCTAAGTGGAATATTGAGTCATTTCCAACACTGACATAATACCAGCTATGTGACATTGGTTACAGATATAAATGCTGTTGGTTGTTTAAGGGGGTGCTCCTCTGACCAGCCTGGTTAAATTGGCATGTCCTAGAACTCCTGATTTTACTTCATTATTAAGAACATCAGACTTTTGGTAAAATATAAAGGTAAAATACAGGCCTAATATCTCTCAGCTTCAGCTGCTCAGTGTTTAGAACACTGCAGTTGAGGAGCAAGCATTATCCTTTATTTATAGCGTGAAAGAGGCTTGGAGGACTCTGGGTGTGTTTAGGTTTGGTTAGATTAGGGTGACTGGTGCATCTGCTCTGTTGGTGTGAAACACATGAAAAGTCTGAATTCTAGTACATTACACATGAGGCCTGAATGTAATTATACTCAGGAAACCTTTAGGCTGAATCACTTTCACTCCCAATACAATGTTTCACACATGGAATAGGGTTCTTATTTTGCTACGCAGTGTTTCTCACATAAGAACCCATGGTGACACAAGCATCACAAACGCTTAAAATGTTGGAAAGCTCCTTAGTTTTATTTTCATGATTTTAACTCATGCGGTCCCAAAGTGAACATCCCGGTACAGTCCAGGCCTAAGCAGAGTTTGGTAGCTTGTCCAGAATACCTCCAATATGAGGAAATCTTTATTTTTATTCAAGGGCAGCCATGGCCTAATGGTCAGAGGCCTCTTGTTTGAATCATGGAACCAGACTAAAGTGCCTTTGAGCAAAACACCTAATCCCCTACTGATCACCCTGTATGCTGTTCTGGATAATAGCATATGCCAGTTTTGTGAGTACATTTTTGTATAGTAACATATTTTCTGAACCTAACCAGCAAAGTGGAAGCCATGGAATTGCAATTTAAGGGTGTTACTAAGCCAAAACATTCTCAAAAATATATATTTTAAAGTACAAAATAATTGTACATAAATGCCCAATGTGGCACATAAAAGTAATTCCAGAGCTTTGAAACCGGGCTGTAATTAAAGCAAGAATAGAATTTAGAAATGTATGTCAAATTTTATATCCTGCATGAAGTTCATTTAATGAGAAATTAGTCCAGGGTTTTATGAGTTCAGTACAGTGTGATTTCATAAAGTTTAAAGGATATTTTCTATTTTCAGATATATACTTGTGCATAGTAAAATGTGCCTGATGTTTTGGGGTTTTCTTTGTTTATTTAACTTTTCTTTAGGTAAATATCTGATCTATTAGCATGAATGCTAAACAGAACAGAAATGCAGTCATGTATTACTCCCTGTGAACCAATGTGAGCTACAAATATGAGAATGTTGTTAATATGTCACCACATGTCTTTGACAGGTCTTCTAGATCCCTCACCTTAGTTTGAGTTTTAAGTAAGCTGGTTTCCTGGTGTTGAAGTAACCCTCTCCTGCATTATTTGTTGTTTATCTGCCCCAAAGCCCCTGTTCAGTTCATTCATCTGCTTTATCATTCATCAGTATTAATTTACATCAATAATAGCAATGCTATTTTCACAATGTTTTAAATCCATTCTGATTACAATATGTTAACGAATGAATTCTGTAATGTTAAATGGACATTGCCCCTGGGATCAGAAGGTCGCAGGTTCAAGTCTGAGCAAGGTACCATCCTTCACTGCTCCCTGGGCGCCACTGCTCCACGTGTGTTTGTTTAAATGCAGAGAATAAATTTCCCACTTGTGGGACTTTAAGGGATAATAATTTTTTTTAAATTATAAAAAAAAAGCCAGACACAAAACAATTCACAGTCTGTTCCATCAATGCTCTTAAAGCCAAAGTGAACCCAGACTTTAGATTTAAATATGGTTGGGGTGTCTCTCAGCCTAACTTTCTCTGCTACCTCACAGTTGGTCGTTTTCTCCTTAACTTTCCCCATGTCCTGCATTCATTTGAGCAGCTCCAGCCACAGGAGACATGTAGTGACGCCAGTGAATCAATGCAGGGAATGTTTATTAATTAAAAAATTTATATTGCACTTTGGTGTAACGATTATTGTATTATGAGCAATGACGTCAGTATATCATCAAATCAAAAATATTTCCCTCTCCTACTACTCACTGCTGAGTCTGGCTGCTATTCACTCTGCGATAAATAAACTTGTGGATTTAACTCTGTTCTGGTCATGTGATTTTTTTTTTACCATGTATTCTATTTATATTGAAAATATATAATTTTATCGCCCAGCTTAACATTAAAGTTTGTGAACCCTTTAAAATCTTCTACATTTTTATATGAATGTGACTTAAAAGTAGATGACCACCCATTTAAACAAATTACAAAATAATTATTATATTTATATTATATTATATTTCATGTATATATTGGAAAAAATGATCAAATCACATATCTGCATGTGGCAAAAGTAAGTGAACTTGTGCTTTCAGTATGTGGTGAGACTTCCTTGTGCAGCAATAACTGTAGCTAAATGTTTTGACTGTTGGTCTTTAGGTCTTTCAACAACATTTTCAAATGGATTAAGGTCAGGACATGAGTTGACCATTCCAGAACAGTCACTTTCTTCTTCTTTAACCACTCCTCTCTAAAACCACTAGTTTTGTTAGGATTGTTATTTTACTGCGTGACCCAGTGTCGCTTGACTCAGTTTATGGACAGATGTCTTGACAGAGTTCCTTCAGAATTCTCTTGTGTAGTTCAGAATTCATTGTTCCATCAATGATGGCAAGTCGTCCAGGCACCGTTGCAACAAAACAGGTCCAAATGAAAACACTCCCACCATGCTTCACATGCTAGAATGCAGTGTTTTTCTTTCTCAAAATGTAACGCTCCTCATTATTTCCAGCCGCAAAATATTCTTTCAGTATTCCTTCAGTTTGCTCACATGATCTGTACTTTTAGGAGAGCACTTTCTATCTTCTTTCTAACCAGTGCAACACTTCAGACTATTACATGCCTTGCAGTTGGAGTTATCTTTGATGGTTGACCACTTCTGGACAGTGTAACAACTGCCCTTGATTTTATCTATTTTTGCACAGTCTGTCTGTTGATAGGCAAACACATTATGGACATCAGCAACTCTTTTTCTGAGGTCTTGAGGCATGCCGCTTTTTTAAATAAATGTAATTTATTTATTTAACTAGGGTTTCTTTATCAAATGTTTTTGGAAAATCAAATGATTTTTAGATCACATTCATATAAGAATATAGAACATTTTAAAGAGTTCATAAACTTTCAAGCATAACAGTGTTAACCTTACTGTAGACTTTCATTCACTTGTGTATCATATGTGCACCCAGTGGTTCCTGGATTCTAGTGCTGGGTTTGGTCATGTTCTGGACTTTGCTGTAGTTACCTGAGCCTTGAAAAACAAAGAGTAGATCATGTCCAATCAAAGACAGACATCAAGATTCTTCTCAGATTTAGCCTTTATGTGGTGGAATGAACTTCTCCTGACCATTAGTATTGCAGAGAACCTCACTGTCATCAATGACGACTGAAGACCCATCTCTTCGAAGAACACCTCGGTCAAAAACTACACACGTTCCAGACTAACAAACAACTAACAATATTAAGAAAGTTTAGATTTACTTGTGTGAGGATGATCATCTGGCTCTTGGTAGACCAGGAGCTCTTAACTGAAGTCTAGGTTTTCAGGTGTGAGGATCAGGAGTTCTCCATAGACAACATACAAGAAGCTCCTGTAGTTGTTTTGGATAAGAGCTTTGCTTTTGTGTTGTGTTGTGAGTTTGCTCTTTGTGTGTATATGAACATACAGGTCCATTTATGATTTTTGGGGAGTGGGTATTATTTGTCTCATGAGACTGGTTGATGGAACAGACATAAATCCTTTGTTTTACTGCTGCTGTAATGGGGGATGTTCATCATGGCTGAGATTCGTCTGCTGCTGCTTGATTATCTTGTTGATTTATTCATAATTTCCCCTATTCCAATACTCCCTCCCTGTCTGTGTGTTCTTGCTGTAAGGGCTGTGATTCTCAATGGGGGAGGTGTATGATTACTGAATTGAATAAATATGCATCTTCTATTGGTGTTATTTGTCTTACAAAGACACATTCTCTTTTTATATTCGAACACAAACAGTGTGTAGAATATTAACCCATCAGTATTGATTGTGGGCATTAGAAAAAAGACATGATTCTGTAAAAGTGTAGAAACTAAAGTGCAGCTCAGTTTCACCAACACAGAACTAATATACAAAAACAACAACAATAATAATTATTATTAATATATGCTGATACAGCTCAGCACCCGCACTCCATTCTGTGTGTAAAGATTGTGTTGCGTTGTTAACACACATTTACTTTGTGGTCTCTAAACAAAATTCCAGCCACTTTCCTTGTGCTGTTAGCATAACAAAGCTGTGCGAGGAGAAGGGCTGCAACTACAGATTATTTTAATAATCGATTAATCTGTAGATTATTTTTCAAATTAATCGATGAATCAGATAAAAAAACAAAAAACAAGAAAAGCATTCATTTCAACCTTTTATTCAAAAACAGAAATAAAATCTTTAGAAAGTGCACAAACATGTTGCTCCTTGAGCTTTTATAATAATATAGTTAAATTAGACTCTACATTTAAACACAGCTTAAGATGAACTTTAAAATTAAAAGAAAAAGTACAACACACACTCCAAAACACATCTTTTTTGCCATTCCACTGTCTCGAAGAAATTTCTCTCTCTATTTAAAAGTGTCCTCCAGTGTGAGTTGTTTTGGCATAGCAAGTTACCCGAGTGATTGCACCATTTTCCATTGAGTATTTATTTTTTAAGGTGTCGTATCAATTTGGGACTATTAAATAGAGCTCTGTTATTACCAACTCACGTGATGCTCTCATTACAAACAGTACACTGGACTGCTTCCATTTTGTGAAACACACATCACTTCTGAAAACCCTGCAAACATTACAGAAGTAATCGCAGACTTGGGTGTAGAAAAGGAAACACGTTTTATTAGCCTTGGAACTATATACAGTTATTAACAAATAACAAGAATACACAACACATGCAATGTTACACAGCTTCATCGACTCACCCAAAAGCAAAGACACTTAAGTACTCTGAGACAAACTAGAAACACCTGGGGATGATCATATGACAGACACGTTACAGACAAGGGCAAAACAAAAACACACGAGGCAGGAAAAATGAAAACAAACGCACATGGCACACAAAACATGTCACAACTTCTCTAGTTTCTGGGTTGTTTGTTTATCCACATGATCCATATTAAATATAAATTATTTTGGTTTAAAGTAGGGAATCATAAAGCATTTTATTGTATGTGCTGTATATCACCTCAATGGTTATGTAGTGTGTAGTATTTTTTTCCCCTCCAAACCTTACACTCCCAGCAGTCCATACAGCTCATGGCATTCATGCTTAAAACACTAATAACTAGGAATGTGTCAAAATATCGATTCTTGCTCGATCGATTATTGTCATCTTTGCTCTCATGTTATGCTTATGGGTACACCAATTGCAATATCTGTTTTAAGTAATAAACCTTCGCTGCCAATTTGACGCACCGGCATTGCTACTTCATGTCTTCTTTGGGTGGCACTGCAGGGCATTGGTGAAAACTTGAAGTGTAACTCATCAACAGAGAGACACAGAGAAGCCACATCTAAAATCTGGGTTCACTTGACTTTATCTTTAACATTAATGGGAACAGACTGTGGATTTCTTTATAACAGCCGTATCTCTGATCATCACTTTCCAGCATGAAGCCTACAGCCTGGTCGATGTGAGTAAACTTGCATTTGCAGTAAAACAATTTTGCTGGAGAGTTTCTTTGAAAAGATCCAAAAATGCAAGTGTGCAGAAATGCGCATGCCCACCAATATCTACCGTTTGCTGAACTGTCCTCAACAATAATTTTGATCAAACAACGTAGCATTTCGTACTTGGTTTCAGCATAGAAAGAGTTGTACTGTACTGGAGGACCCGCCTTCCAAACACACATTATCAATGTGATGACAATGACTTTTGGCGCATTTCATGAGAGCAATGCATTGGGGACTATGTAGTGTCTGGTGCACAAAAACACGTGGGAATACTGGTGGAAAAGAGGTGGAAAGAGAGATTGCTTCTGTGAAGTACCATAGTAATTTTGGTTGGCAGTACGACGCAAGTACGACGCAAGAGAGGAACAGAAACTGTTCTCTGTACAGAGTAAAATAATAAAAAAAGGTTCGGGTCACAAATGGCATCGCATTTTCAAGTGAGACTTTGCGCTGACTGATTTCTGAAGAGGTGCATTCACGTATAAGTTAGCAAGTTACTGCCGCTCAGCTCTGAAGCCCTGTGCTTCTGACCATGATAGCAAAGACAATTCAGGAAAAGTAAGGATAGCAGCTGTTACTTATGTAAATTAATTATCCCCACTCTTGTGTTTTCTGTGATGTATCACAATATCACTGTCATTTAATATATCACAGAATCACTGTATCCTTATATTATCGTTATCGTGGGCCACTTATCGTATTGTGAGATGCACTGTGATTCCTACCAATAGTAATAACTCTTCACGGTGAGTTGCAGTGTGGGTATACTGAATTTACTCTTGATGTGTTACTGTGTGCTACATTGCAGGAGCTAGCAGACTTGCGTCATGTCCACACCAAGCTGAAGAAGCAGTACCAGGAGAAGATGGCTGAACTGGCCCATGCTAACCGGAGGGTGGAGCAGCATGAGGCAGAGGTGAAGAAACTGAGACTAAGAGTAGAGGAGCTGAAGAAAGAGCTGGGCCAGGCTGAGGATGAGGTGAGACCACTGGCAGACGTGCTTCACATCCTCTTTCACGGTGTTGTCACAAATCACAGTGTAATTTCACTAAAACATAGGTGTCAAACTCTGGCCCGCGGGCCAAATTTGGCCCACAGTGTAATTTTATTTGGCTTGCGAGACAATATCACATGACTACTAGAGATGGCCCACCAGTATTTTACAGCGCATGTATCGCTAATACTACTGCAGAGTGCAGTACGACATGATAACTTCAAACCCCAGAATGCTCTGCGCGTCGATCAGGACAGGACACTCCTCCGTTGACCGTTGTCATAGCAACCTTATGCTAATACTGGCACCGTGCTACTCCTCAAAAATGGTGAAAAGAAAAACAAAAAACAGGAGCTTTCTGAACAGGTGGGAGGCAGAATATCTGAAACATGGATAAAGTAACATCCAAGAAGAGATGCCAGGTATCTGGCTTTGACACAGAGTAGATCAGTGTGTAGCAAACTGAGCTATAATTAACATTTTCTTTCTGCACTTTTTCTTGCTAATCCAAGACATGGGCTTTAATGGTGAGATGCTCATTGAAGTATATTATTATTAGTTTATTAATTTAGGCTTGCTATTTTGTTTAAAATGTATTGTTACCCTGTGCAATGTTTCTGTTGAAATATGAATCAGAAAGCTGTAAATAAAAAAGAGGCATATAATTTTAATTTACATTTTATTTAAGAAATGAATGCCATTGATATGCATTTTTTATTTGAAATTTAATTTTTGCACGTGTGCAATACTAAGTTATATATTGTGTATTATTAAGCTTTGCTTGTTCCATATTCAATATTTTTTGGTTTATATAAAAAGGTTCATTGTTATATCTGCATAAACATGTTTTCAATAAATATCAATGTTGGCCTGGGACTTTGTCCTAGGTTTAAATTTTGGCCCATGGTGTATTTGAATTTGACACCCCTGCACTAAAAAAAAAGCAGATATTTTAACATTTTTATTAATTAAATGTTTGTGTAATGAATTTTAATTTAATAAGTTATTACAGTCTATTAAAACTATCCTTTAATCATTTTAATCATTTCTTGACAAGTCAGTAGCAAGGTAATAATAGTTCATGAAAGCTACAGAATAAACGAAAACTAGAAGTAAAAAACATTTTGGTTAACTGAAATGAAAATAAAAACGAGACTTTGCGCAAAAAAAAAGAAAAGACTTTGGTTCAGATATGGAGGCAATGGAAGAGGTGCAGCAGATCTAGGGAACAGGTGGACCATGGTGGCTGGCTCAAGAAAAAAAGCTTTTGGGCTCTTCTCAGCAGGAGTGAGTGGGTTCCAGCAGTAAGCTTCAACCAGTAGCAGGATGTTCCTGCATGTTGAATGTGGAAAGAGCTCTGGCATCTCTGGGGGTAGCATGTGGCTCAAACGAGAGAGATAGAGAGAGCGAGTGAGAGAGAGGGTTCGTCAGGGAGGCTCAATGTTACAGTGATTAAGAACAATGTACATTTGCCCTGATTGCAAACAGGAACTCTGGCAAGTCTGGCAGTGACAGCATAGCTAAAGGTCATAGCCACTTTCAGCCTTAGCTTAAATATTGACTGTGTCTGAGTCACGAACATAATTTGGAAGGTTGTTCCATAACTGTGGGGCTTTGAATGAGAAAGCGCTTCACCCTGCTGTGACCTTTCTAATATGAGGTACCAGCTAAAAGCCAGCACCCTTTGATGTAATTAGTTGTGGCAGATCAAAAACAACCAAGAATTTGCACAGATAATGTTGTGCAACGTCATTTAATGGCTTATAGTTTGATAATAGTTTTGACATGATTGTGTACCTCACCATCACCATTACTGACATGAGCATTAGCAAAATGAACATTAACAAAACTAAGAGATTTAGTCTCGGTTGTATGGGTTAAGCTACATGAACACTATGTTAATATATGTAAGATGAAGATACTCAGTCTTACCCATTCTGATTTTTTTCCTTGTTTTGATATATTTTAGTTGGATGAAGCTCATAACCAGACCAGGAAGCTTCAGAGGTCTCTGGACGAGCAAGTGGAGCAATCAGAGAATCTCCAAGTTCAGTTAGAGCACCTACAGTCCAGGTATGACATATGCACATCTCCCTTTCTTATACACACACACACACACACACACACA
>JBBIGC010158401.1:0-16429 GCA_037576955.1 Lepidarchus adonis
GCCCTATAACAAGCACCTTGGCTGAGCACCTTGTGATAGGGCTGGGTATCGGCAACAACCTCAAAATAAAATATCACGATACAGGGGCAACGACATGATATGTATCATGATACGTTTTGAATAATGTCTACAAACAAGTATTCTAAACAGCTGAACTGTAATTTATTATTTTATCATCATTTATATTGTATACTGTAATAGTTTATACATTTGCAGACATTATTTTTTACACACAAGCTGTATTTTCCTTAAAATGTGGATAAAAGAGCCATGTTTCTGGTCTGTTTGAGAAGATTATAGAACTATATCTTTTATAATCATACAATTCCTTTACAGTTTCATACTCTTGACGGTTTCCGATCTGTATTTTTATTTCATGGAAGGCTGCTTCCTCTGGCTGAGATGAAAAGGGTTTAAAACCTTTCTTCTCTTGACAGATGTAATCTTTTTATCTTAAATAAATTATTTTCCGCACAAAGACTGAGAAAGAAGCATTTAACAGTAAAACATTTACTCATGGTTTTAGCTGATTACAGGGAGGATGAAAACTTCTCTTTATTAAAATCCTGCTATTCAGGTCTGAATATTCAGCCAGGCAGTCAGTTTCCCCTTTGAAAAATTCCCACAGGGTTGGGTGAGTGGGCAAACGCAACGTCACACAAAGTGCCTACTTATCTGTGTATCATTTATATAGGGAAAACCATTTACCTGGCTTTTATATCATAACATTGACAAGTGTCAATCATTTAGTCACATCATAACATCATAGTGTCAATCATTAAGTCACTAAGCTGTTTATCTGTATCAGTGTATTCTATCAAGCTAGTCTGCCTGGGGTCCCTGCTCTCCAGCTATTGAGTTTATTTTGATTGTTAGCTCAGCTGGCTACTTGCTGCTAGCACCCTTTTCCTTCAGGAAGTAACAACAATCTTTTTTTTTTAAGAACTTTAGCTTAGCTTTTGCTAACTCTCTGTCTTTCAGAAGTATCAACAATCTTTGTTTTGAAGAACCTTAGCTTAGCTTTTGCTAACTATCTGTCTTTCAGAAGTATCAACAATATTTGTTTTGAAGAACTTTAGCTTAGCTTTTGCTAACTATCTGTCTTTCAGAAGTATCAACAATCTTTGTTTTGAAGAACTTTAGCTTAGCTTTTGCTAACTCTGTCTGTTTTTCAGAAAGATCCACAATCTTTGTTTTGAAGAACTTTAGCTTACTGGTAGCTCCTGCTAACTCTGTCTGTTTTTCAGAAAGATCCACAATCTTTGTTTTGAAGAACTTTAGCTTAGCTCCTGCTAACTAGTCAGGCCTCAATCTATCAGTCATAAATGCAAGTCAAATACTATTGTTTTGGCTAAGTGGGCATGACACAAAACTTTGCCATTCAAATTTCTGTTGTTTTTTAAGCTGTCAGTCAAAATTCATGTTTATAAAAGGCATGTCAGTGTATCAGTTTAATGCATTTCACTTGAGGTGCTACTGGAGTGCAATGTGAGTTGCAAAATACTGCTGATGACCCGAAGAGATGCTTGTGTGGCTGGAGACGAAGAGCACTGCCAACGCATCACGGGCTTAACCCAACACACAGTCTTTACCGAATAGGTCAAAAATAAAAGATTTATTGGTTCACCTTCGCAAAATAAATATTGAATAGGTTTAATACTAGTTACACAATCCAACACCAAACATGAGAAATACTTGATCAAGTCCTGGTTGCAAATGGCGACAGAGATAAATAACAATACCCAGTGTGACACTAAATGTTCCACTGTTCATGTGTAAAGCTTGGCACCAGTCAACTCTCCTGATGTTCACTCAAGCTTTCCTTTTATTTTTGGATCTTGTCCATGTGTCATTTAGCTAATTCTGTACAGCAAGTATAAATATATTTGTACAACAATCAGAAAAACAATCAGCACATTCTCCGTTTTGTTCCATGTTATTAGCCTTGTTGTTAACATGACATACTGTATACACACGCCTTATTTTACATTAAAGTTCTGGGCCGTGTTTTTAACATTCAGACTACATATTTCTTGACACCATAGGGGATGCTTGTTTTTCAAAATTCTTTTACACTGTTGGAAAACTTGCCTTAAAAACTGGCAATATCAATACAGCAATGTCTGTATCAATGCATGTATTGTTTAGGAGTAGGTCACAATATTTTGCTGTTTGGATTTTTTGAGCATAGTCCTACTGCACAATATGGTGTACAGTGGGGCAAAAATATTAGGCAGTCACCGATTCTGCAAGTTGTCCCACTTACAAAGATGAGAGAGTCTGTAATGTTCATCATAGGTTCACTTCATCTGTGAGAGACAGAATGTAAAAAAAATCCAGGAAATCACATTTCTAAAATTTTAAAGAATTTATTTGTATAATGGTGCAGAAAATAAGTATTTGTTTAATAACAAAAGTTCACCTCAACAATGTAACCTTGGTTGGTCAAAAGTTTCCCGTAAGTTTGCACACACTGTAGCTGGTATTTTGGACCATCCTTCCATGCAGATCTTCTCAAGAGCTGTGATGTTTTGGGGCTGTTATTGGACAGCACTTTCATCTCCCTCCACAGATTATCAATTGGATTGAGGTTCGGAGACTGGCTAGGCCGCTACAGAACTTTGAAATGCTTTTTACATAACCCCTCTGCATATGACCATAACTGGAGTGACACACACCACATGACAAGTATATTATTTAAATAAATAATATTAAAAAGTTAAGTTACCAACACTGAAGTATTATATACATTTTGTATTTTAAACTTTACAGCAAAACAATTTCAGAGACCAGTAGAAAGAATGTTTATCTATGAGCTATAGACTCTTGGCTATAGCTCAGAGTATAGTCAATTCATCCATGGAATTCTCAATAGGAATGAAGGTGTCATGTTGAAAATGTGTGAGTGCAGCGTTGTCAACCTCTGTTCTGACTCTGTGCTCTTTAACAATAGTCCAGATTTCCTCTCGCGCCTCATCCATGGTCTCTGCATGTTCAGTCCACCTGAGGAACAGGCCTGCAAACAAAGCATTATATGCTGTTGATTCAGTTTGACAACACATTTGCATCTCACTGTAAGCTGTCATGAACTTTGTTTTGATGTGATAGCAACTATGAATAATATTTTCTGTTTAAAAGACTCACCAGTCCATAGCTGGAGAGACTGAGGCTGCACTGAAGGCCAGATGGCCAGCTCTGTGGGGTCATACAGTGGATTGATGTACTGCTCTCTCTCTCTACAACCCAACAGGAACTGGAACAAACAGTGAGTGTTTTCCTTCACCCCTAAAGCACATCTGAGAACAGTGCAAGGGACACAGAGTGACAGATAGAAGAAGAGTCATTTGATGAAAAAAACAGCAACAGCCGAAGCAGTGTTGAGATGTAAACCTAATGAATTTTCTGCAAAAAAGGTAATGTCCTAAATCTACTGAATATGCAAAATATTATTGGTTTTAATTATGGAAATATCAATGTTTCATAAAAATGTAAAAACGTATTTATTTTTGCACATAATTTTGATATGTAATTATTTAATTTTATTATTTTTAATTATTATTGATTCTTCCAAATGGCTTATTGCCCCTGTTCAAACACAAGTAGATAAAGTGAGTAAAAGTTGCTTCTCAAATAACCTTTTTTGTAATGCTTCACAGTAAGTTCCTTTGTTTTATCAGCACAGATCTACTTGCTCATTTGTTAAATACACATCTATCTTCTGTACCCCCAACCTGCCTTGACCCAGCTTCACTCCTAGCTGTATACACATATCCGACCTCCCTTTCTTAACTTATGTAATGGGGGGAAATGTAGTCCCATTTCTTTTAGATCTGGCGTTTGTACACAGTATTAACACTACAATATACGACCTTAAAAAGTCTGCTATCTCTCACCGCTCCTGTTCATTGTTACAGAGAAATGTGCCGTAGTTAGAAGCATACGCTTCCTGTGCCAGTCTCAGTAGCAGAGCCTCACTGAACTCCAGCGCCAACGGAAACTGTCTCCATAGCTGCCACACACAGTCCAGCAACAGCAGAAATGATGGGCACTCTTGCCTCAGACGGGCATGAGAGTGGGCTGAACGGGCGCAACGCTGCTGGAACGGGTGGCCTGCCTAACACATGGGGCATAAACACTGGGTTACTACACTTACAGATTCTTCATTTCGAAAGGCACCAGACACAGTTGCTTAAACTGACTGAAAGTGTAGTGGTTATACTGTTTATGTGTTATTGTTATGTTAAATACATACAAGATTAAGTATTAAAAATTCTTTATATAAAGAGTTAATAAAACATTCAGGGCTTCAATAGTTCAACATTAAAGTATTTCTTTTGGCATTTGAGTCCATATTTAATCATTTATAAAAATCTATTTTAACGTACAGTCCCTTTTTAAATGAGCTTCTATTCAGAGAAGATGGCACAATTTCTGAATCATTTTCACATAATAATACATAATATCAAAAATCATGCACATTTTAAAGCTGCGTTGCCTAAGAGCCTGAAGATCACAGGCAATGTTGATTTCCTCTAGAAAAAAAACCTCATATTTTGTTTGTGAGTGTCCCAACTTTTTTGGAATTAGGGTTGTATTTTGTACCTGTGACATGTGCAATGACAATAAAGTTGAATTTCATTTAATTTCATTTCATTTCATTTATTGCTGTATTAAACAGAGATTACTGAATAAAGGCTGCACATGTTCCCTTACCTGCACCCACTCTTTCTCCAGTAATTTGAGGAAGCCTCTGAATGTTCTAGAGGCAGGGTCTAGGATGAGCTGAGCCAGTGAGGTCACCAGCAATGTGGTGTCTGTCCCCTCAGAGCCATGCACCAGCACTGAGTGACCATCCCTGTAAAAAAATAACAATGTGAGAGAAATAGGACACCACAGCAAAAATGTCTTCCTCAGGCTCAAGCTTTTTTTTTTGAGTCAGTATCTGTCATAATACTGCTTTTAATAACGCTAGGACTGTTACTGCTCTGCTTTGGTTGCAATATATGTTGTCCTGTTTTATAATGTTATGTTATTTACCCTTGATTTAAAAAAAAGTCTTCTTTTCCTGCACTCTGTGTAGTCCTGTACAGACTGTACTTGTGTACTCCTTGTGTTGTTTATGTTTAGTTCCACACTCACTGTATACTGTGTATATGGTTGAAATGACACCTACTTCACAAGGTTTGACTTGAAATCTGCTTTAGGGTTCTGCAGAAAGTGCTGAACACTGAACTGAATTGATTTATATAGGAATAAACATAACTGCATCTGGTAAACTGGCCTTGGGTGAAATACAACAGCAAAAAGATTAAGCACAAGGAGCAGATGATAGAAAGTATTATTTCTACATCAAACAGATAGACTCTGGATATGACTCACCTCTCCACACACTCTGCCACCAGGCCTGCTGTGGACAGAGCACTGTGAACATGAGACAGCCATTTTGAGTTTTCCAGCTTGCTCAACCAGCGGTCCATATTGTGAGACGGGTCACCACAGGCTTCTACCAGCTTGATCAAACTCTCTTGTAGTACTTTACCTCTGAGAATACACACACACACACACAGACACACACACACAGAATATTTTTATGGTTTACTTTTTAAAAAGTTGTGGTGGGTGAATAATCTCTCATGTTAATCTGGTATTACAATACACAATATATAATATATATATATATAAACAGACATAAAAGTTCAAAATTCACAAATAAACATCTCCATCAATGTAATCACATTTCCAGGTGCTTTTATTATTATTATTATTACCTTTAAATAACCAGAACTCTGGCTACATGCTAAACAGTATTGATTGGCAGGTAACATACAGCACTTTTGATACACACACACAGGCTTACACATGAACATACACACTTTATCGAATAAACATATAAACAAACTTGCATAAGTTATATGTACCTTTCCATGTGTTTGTGTATTCTCCTCCAGGGTTGGTAGCAGGATTTGGACTCAAACCCTCCTCCTGTCATCCTGGTCTGCTGAGCTTGCTGGGCAGAGCGTGTATCAATGATGTAACCCAACTGTGATTCATCCATCACGGCCTGGAGGAGGAGCTCATCCTCCCTACATCTCTTCCTATTGGGTCCTGTCATGGGCTGGCTGCTACGTATGATCACCTTCGCAACAGTTATAACAATGCTTTTATAAACGTTTTGCTATTTTAAAGCAACACTAATTGCATGACACATTAAAGCTAAACAATTGTTTGTTATATCAATCTCACAATTTAAAAGCATGCAATTTTCTTATCTCAGGGAGCTGTCATTTTAATTGTATCCTATATCATCCAATATTGATGAGTTTTAATTGGGGGAATTTAATAATAAGCTCAGGAATTGACCCTCTGGCATATTAGATATAGCATTCAAGCCTAAAGTCCAACTTTTGGTAAAAATGGGTCTGGGTGAGGAAAAAATAACCACATTTTAACTGAAAACAAAGTACTGGTAAAAACAATAAGATTTCTTTCCCCCCAATCATTCAAGCCCTTGCAACATACTTTAAAGATAAAGTTGGTCACATGACCATAAATTGCCTATTTCTGTGCTCTTGCATTAAGTATAACAGAGAAGGAAAAACCATGCAGGACCATGCAGAACGGTACATCAGTCACAATACTAGGGACCCATTGCTCTGTACAGTTTCAGGTATTTCTCCCTCTAGCACACCTGACCGACCCCATAAGGGTCTTAATATTCACCTGATGAGATGTAGTCAAGTGAACATGGGCAGTGTAGCTGTGCAGGTTACTGCTCTAGACCAACAGTAATAAAACACCCTTTTTGTGGTACACTGCCTCTGAGAGCTCACTCACCATACTGTTTCTGTGATGGCAGTAGCACAGCATGGGGAATCTTCCACCTTGTCGGAAACGTGCCACCTTCACAAGTGTGTCATCATCCACGGCACGCGGTACAATCACAGAACGCGGATACGACGGACATACTGAGAAATCTGAGTTGATGTTGCTCAACCTCCACCTGTCCCACTGGCCAAAACACATAAGAGCAGAGATAAAAAGACTTGTGTTCACTTGAGACATCAACCTATGTATAGCAAAAATGTAAAATGCAAAGACCTGACAGATGCCTCCTTCTCATAATAATAACATTAACAACAAAAATAATAACTAGAACTGCAAGCAGTTATCAAGGAGCCAAGCAGCCGGATGCAGTTATGTACATATATTAATGCCACATATGTACTCTTATAATGCCCCCTATAGAGTAAACAAAAAATGTTTTGCTAATGTATAAATTTCAAAGAGTACATTAATTATTTCAAGTTTTGTAATTTTATCTTAAGCTGTTCCAGATATATTGACATAGGGATTCCTTGACTTACGACTTACAAAAAATCATCACTTCCATCCATCGCTTAAAAATAAAAACGTAATGGATATATTTACTGTCAAATATGGTAGTAGAATGCAGCTGAATGCGTAATAAATGCTTTATGGTAATATGCAAGCACAATGATGTGAGAACATGCAGAGAGAGGGGGGGTTTGTGCTGTCATTCACTGTTATTGCTGTGTGTGTGTGTGTGTGTGTGTGTGTGTGTGTGTGTGTGTGTGTGCAGGGACAGGAGAAAGAAAGGCTGTTCTCTGCTCTGCTAATTCTCTCTGCTAATTTTATTCACTGTTAGTGTTGAATAAGAGTTCATGTGGATTGGTAGGTGAGATGGGGGGTTAATAGTGCACCGTCAATGTGGTTTCGCCACAAACCACCTCTCCAATGCGTTTACTGCTGTGGTGTATGTTGAAGCATTAAAAATAGCATTTCTAACTGGAGCAATGTTTCCTAAATGCTTTACTGTAATATGAGACTGTTCACGCATGTTGCCAGCTCAGAAAGCACAGTGCTGTTCAATAAAGCCTCTGCATGAGTTGCAACTTTTTTTTAAGTTACATCATATTCAAAGGAACTGAACCCTGATGCAACTCAATGCCCCCCTGTATTTCTGTTATAGCACCTCCTATAGACCAAATGACAACAACAATATTTTGTGAGTGTTATGTGTGCATAAAGTCTACCAACTGTGGTTAAATTTTTCATAAAATTTTTCATATTGTTCAGAATAGCTATTAGTGTTAGAGTAAATGAAGGCCACGTCTACAATATTGATTGGCTACTACAATATTAACATACAGCCCTTTTAATAACTCAAAAATCAGCTTCAGTAACTTTTTAAAGTTAGACATGTAGATTACGTTTCCCAAGTTTCGTGAGATTTGGGCGAATGTTCTCAGAAGAGTTAGTTTTCAAATGTTTTGAATTTTTTCAAAATGGTGAATCAGCAGAAAAAGAATGGGGAATTTATCCCCTACGGTTCTCAAGATATGATCAAAAAAGTAAATGTGCTCGGTATAGTGCCACCTAGTGGTGGACATGTGCCATTTCCCGTGCTTGAGGTCTGACATTCAGTCCTGACCAGTCCCCCAAGGGTTTTGCTATAACTCGTGCGGTTTCGACTGTGGTCGGAAAGAATAAGTAAAAACTATAGTAATCAATAGAAAAACAATAGGGTTCCAACAGCTATCGCTGCTTGGACCCTAATAATAATAATAAAAATATATGTTGCACTGTTTAAGTGAGCCAAAAGGTGTTCATAAATACAAATAAAAAAGTGTGGTCCCCCTGAAATAAGCATGCAAAAGATTGGAAGTGATGGTACAATAAAGACGCAGTACTGGAGATAAAGCAGCAATAAAGAAGAAAGTAGGAATTAATTTAATAGTGTTACTGAGAGAAGCAATAAAGAAAACAATGGATGATAATAGGAGGGTTTAGAGAGGATGGTGAAGGGGAAGAATATGAAGGAGTAGAGGGGGTATGGGGGGTATAGGGTCGATCTCACACACACAGACACACACACATACAGACAGTCTTAACCTCTTAACTGTGTGTTTAAGTTAATAATGTTGCATTATTATTGTGTTATTAATAATGTAACAAATATTAACACACTAATAGAATACACCATAAAAACTGTTCCTAGTCAACAACAATAATAATGATCAACATAAACATTATTTGTAAACTAAACTCCACCAGCAAACATGTTGCAAAAAAGCTTGAGCTGTCACCAGTACAATGCTTATTTCCTGTGAATGCACCAGTACACTCATTCACTTCCTGTGCCAAACCGACTGCTTCCTGTTTGTCTTCCTTTAGGGTTTTAAAATCAGAATGGCTGACAGTGACATATGTTTGTATACTGTTAGAATATTTAGAATGATTGGTCCAATTAATTGCTGTTATTTTATTCAATAATAACTCATACAATATAGACCCTACTGTAAGCTAGACACCAGAAATATAAATCTAAATATCTACCATAAATATCTAAGATATTTTATTCGGGTAAGGTGTAAAAAAAGAACGAAAAATTGACTGCATATTTTTATATATATTTATTAAGATGTTAAACTTAACCAATAAAAAACTATAAAAGATAGAGTGTATATTAACTCACTAGTATCTCAGTTTGTGCATAGTCTTGCTCTGGTGAGGACAGACCCCATGGGTCATTCAGACTGAGGTCACGTGGTCGGTGGAAGAATGGATACATATCTCTCACACTGTCCAGGGAGGAAAGAGCCTGATGAGACACAGACACACACACACACACACACATACACACACAGCACATTAACAAATTTGAATAATCAATTGCATAATTAACTATTAACATTAACAACAGATATTCACATATACAATGAGACAACCCCCAAGATAGGAATACTTTTGCAGGAGGAGACCATTGACATTTTTCCCCTCATTGTCTTTTCTGACGGTTTTTGTGCTAGATTTACATTTGGCTAGGATCAGTGTCACTACAGGTAGCATGAGGTAAAACTTGGAACCTGCACAGTTAGTCCAACTCCATCAATATGTGCCATTGCCAGAAGGTTTCCTGTGTTTAACAGCTTTGGTCCTCAAAAGCAAGGAGGATATTTCAAGAGACTACAGAATGACCTCTCAGAGGCGCTGGTGTGTTCATGGGTGTGAATGTCTCTGACCAAACAATCAGAAACAGACTTCATGTGGGTGGATGCTGTTTGTAACATCGTTCAGCATGACCCGTTTCAGTCTGGGGAGGCATATCCATGGAGGGATGCAGAGACCTGACTGCCATTAGATATCAGGATGAAATCCTTGGCCCCATTGTCAGAGCTTGTGCTGGCGCAGTGCATCTTGGGTTCCTCCTGGTGCATGACAATGCCCAGCCTTATATGGCAACAGTATGCAGGCAGTTCCTGGAAGTTGATGGAATTTACTGGTCCCCATGCTCGCTTGACGTAAATCCAATAGGAAACCTCTGGGGTATTATGCTTTGGTCCTTCAGATTCAAGATTCAAGATTCAAGAGGTTTTTATTGTCAATACAGCCGTATACACAGTACACAGTGTATTGAAATAGCGTTTCACACAGCCTAAATCTAAACTACAAAAACAATATAATAACTATACATATACTTTAAAACAAAAGGGAGATATAAAGAAATGAATTATATACAAACACTGAACAGAAAGACAAAAGACATTTGACATTTTAAAGTGCAAATGAGTACAAAAAAGAGAAAATATTTAGTGCAAGTGATGAGTGCAAAAAAAAAAATATTTTCAGTTGGTCCATTGGGTTATTGCACAAAACACGGACAGGACAGGACAGACATGTGAGGGTTGGGCTGCAGCAAATGGAGCCAGGTTGCACCTCAGACTGTCCCATTCCAGTTAATCATAAAGAAATAAACACAGAATCAATAATACAATGTGGCACTTTTTCCTTGCATGTTCATCTCCTCTTGCACCAATGTCCTTTTTAAATATCCAATTAAGAAAACAAAGATATTCCAGTCGGTCACATAGAGCAATTTGCTGCATCTTTGAAAGTAACTTTTAACAGAGAACATTCTATGTACCTCTATAGATCTGGCAATGTTGAGGCACTCTTCCATGCCAGGAATATCAAGCTGGATAATGCGCAGGTCCTTACACTTGATGATGATGGAACCCGACGAGCCAGTTGTTCTGCATATTAAACATACATATACAGATGTAATATGATTACACTCAGTGTGATTGTTTACTCCCCCCCTTAAAGCAAAAAGTCTGAGACAGAAAGTATGATGGAAGCAGAAAAGCCAGTACAGCGAATGTGAAAGTGAAAGGTAGTTTATCTGCACAGTTTATCTGTCGTGGTCTACTTTCCTTTTTATACGGGAACAAGTTTGGACCAGTTAGGTGCAACACTCTTTCTCCTTACACAGAAAAGCAGGAAGACAGACACAAAGGCAATACTCGGCCTAAATTCTTATCTGCCAGACAATTTATGCATGGTTTGAGATGCAGGAATCCATGAGAACATTTTGAAAGGATGGAAGCCTCTCAGACATGATCAGCAGGATATGTAAAGAAATATTTGTTGGTCCTGGCTCTGCAAACACAATGGTAAAAGCACATAAAAGCTGAAAAAAGCCACTGGATGTTCTCCTTGTGGTGTAAGATGTAAACAAGCCTTGTAAAGCTGCCGACGCTCAGACCAGAAGTTGCCCTTTATGGTGATATTTGGGCCAAATTTCAAAATTTTCCTCTTAGATCAACCAAGCTAAGTCTTTAGTTTTACACTGAAGCTATGAGGAGAATGCAGTAATGGAAGCGTGTTTACAGGCATTGTGTAATCTAGACGCCTAAACTGCCACACTTGCCTCCAACCACATTACGTTGTTAGGTAATCTCAAACAGACTTGCTTAAGTTATGTTTTTAGCTTCTAATTTTTTGTGCAGTCATAGCAGTAGAAATTCTAAATGATTATTTACCAAATTGACTGAGTCTGGGCATGTGTGTATTGATTTAGGCCTGAATTTCACACCCTGCTACCCACTACCACATTGGGAAATTTCTCAATCATTGCTTAGCCTCTAACACCAGCATGAAAAAAGCTATTAGATCAGCAGGAAAGGGCAACTTCTCTCTGCACTTACAATGCTTTTCCTCCAAAGATGGTAACATGAGCTCAGGGACTATTTTGTGCTGAATCAAACCTTTGGCTCGGGCCACCTTTGGGGTGCTGGGGGTATCCCAGTAGATTTTCAACACTAATGCAGAAAGAATGGTGGACAAAAACTGCATTAATGCACAAGGTTGTATTATAATACTGTCATTAGTACACATCACAGGCTGAATGTAGTGCTTGACTATATTAGAGCCCATTGAACGCTATATACATATAATATAATATCCATTGATTTGAATGGATACAAACACTATGGTCAATTGGTCAGAAGCCTCTACCTTGTAGTTTGTGTTAACAGACTGCTGTTGCAAAATGACAGTTGTTTTCTATCTATATTTAATCAATGGAGTGTTTCTTGTGATCACACTGATGTTAAATTGTGACCAGTTCTGAACAGAGAAGGGCACAGGTAAGAACAGCAAACGGGCTACAGTCTGTAACTGTACTTCTAGGACGTGAGCCTCTAAGGTTGGTGGAGGTCAAAAAGTGGGCAGTGAGGTGAAGTAAAATTGAATAAAGTAGATGGTGGGCAAGATAAACAAATAAAAGCTCTCAAACAGCATGTATTGCCAGATTATATAATCATTCTTTTAAAAAGAAGCCAAGACAAACATCAGCTATACTCCCACTTTATTAATATTTGCATAGAGCAATTTAGCTTAGTATAATGATTCCCACTGCATGTTGTCCTCGATGCCCATTTTAGTCTTGTCTCTTAGTATATTTAGTTCAGTGATGGTGAGCTGAATCTTTGGGTCAGGTGTGTTAAAGTGGGGAAAACTCTAAAATGAGCAGTGCAGTGGGCAAAATACGTTTTAAGAAAAACGACTAAAATTTAAGCAAATATAGAAAACTCAAATGAAAACACAAAATCACTTTTTACATTGTTATGGTCCTAAAAGTAGTATTTTTTTTGGAAAACAGATCCTCCTCTCACCTCTTCTCGACGGCATCTACGCTCCTGAGGAGAAGGAGAAGTTGCCATTTGCTTTCTTCTGTTCTGTCAGAGAAAAGGAGGTGGTGACCGGTAACGCACAAAGTTCCCGTGAGCGGAGGCTGAAATGGCAATTTTAATACCACGTCTTCAACATTAGCTGTCTTAATATGCTCAGCAAACTCCATTCTGTCTGACAGCAAACGGTGGGCACAAACTCACAGCTTCACTGTGATTCACGCGCCTCGCCTTCCTCGAGCTCGCTACCAAGCAACTAAGCGTACCGCCTCCGTTAAGTTCCGCCTTCTGCGCTGTGATTGGCTAGTACATTCATACTGACAAGCAGTGCGTCAATTGGATAACGGAACGAGAGCTAACGGTTTCATCGATTAAACGGCAAATCTGAAACCAAACTGAAAATGCAAACATTAACGAAAAACTTTAATTAAAGTATAAACATAAAATACTGATTCAAAACAAAACATCATAGCAATATTGCAAAACAAAATAAAAAAACAAAGATGTAAACATTAATCTAAACGTCTACATCTAATCTAAAATTGTTACATTCTGGAAGACTTCACTGTAAAATGCAGAGAAGGGGGCGGGATTTGTCGAAAAACGGGTGGGGACAAAATTAATAGGCGTAAGTCTTTACCTCAGCTCAGGTCTTCGATCACTGTGAGACTTAAAAGTTGAAAAAACAGACTAAAGGTCATAATACATTCACTACTCACATTCAGATAAGGTGTGGCTACTTGTTCTACTGATAAGTGGGTAAATATTAGTTACTTTCTGTTTCTGTGTGTGTGTGTGTGTGTGTGTGTGTGTGTGCGTGTGTGCGAGTGTGTGTGCGTGTGTGCTGTTGTTTTTGTGTGTGTGTTGGGGGTGGGTTAGTGTGTTGGGGTGGGTTAGTGTGTTGGGGGGTGGGTTAGTGGGCTGAGCTTGGTAGAGCTGTAAAGAAGAAGGAAATAAGAGTTTCACAAAGGTTTGCAAAAGTCAGAAAGAGTTTGGTTGGTTGGCCATGACTTATGGTCTTTACAATGGTGAATATTTGTGAGAAATGTTTGGATTTCTGCACAGAATCGACCTAAAACACCATCAGATTTTCACACAGTGATAATGCACAGTCGTGGCCAGACATTGAGAATGACACAAGCATTAATTTTCATTGTTTTAGTTTTTATTATATCAATCTGCATATAGTCCAGAACGTTATGAGGAGTGATCAGATTCATCGCAATTAGTCCCTCTTTGACATGAACCCACCAAAAGGCAGGTGGACAAACAAAAAACCCACAAATTCTGACATCTATCAAACTTTGATTATGCAAGAATGGACCGCCATCAGGACTTGAATGACAAAATTTGAATGACAGCTGTCAAATCATAGTTTGGGCCTGTTTTGCTCCATCTGGCTTATAATCATTGATCTACCACGAGAATCTAAAGGAAAATATCAAGACATATGTCCATGAACTGTATCTCAAGAGAAAGCAAGCAGCAGGACAACCACTCTAACTACACATTCATTCTGTCAAACAATGGCAAAATCAACAGAGTCCTGACCTTCAGCCAATCAATTCTTTGAAATGAGCTGAAGTGAGCACTTCATGTGAGGAAACACTCATCCAGACCTACACACCCACCAGATCCCTCAGATCAGCGAGAGAACAGCGATGGGAGATTCCACCCCCAAGAGGAGTCAAACTCCACTCCAGACTCTTCTCCTTCATTCTCCCTCACTGGTGGAACGAGCTGCACAGACACATCAGAACGGCAGAGACTCACCTCAGCAAAAATAAAGTTTACTTTAACCTCGACATGATATTAATCTACAGATCTGACAGTTTCCCACTTATGTTCATACTACTAGCAACAATATAATTAAATATGGTACTCGCATCGTTCCTCATCATAGATAAAGAAGCACTTAACGAACTGAACATCAGCTGAAGCTGAAGCATTTACTGACAAATAATAATTTAAATTGAAATGTAATCTTGTAAATTCTCTGAAACTTTCATTTCATTTGCAAAATCACAGGAAATGACTTTTAATGTCTTGGCTGAAAAACAGAACCAAGCCTTATAGAATGTTCAGGTTTTTCCATTTTGAGACTTTCTTTCGAGACACATTTTTGTAGAACAGATCCCCCCGCTCACCAGAGGATGAGAGGGGGAAAGAAAGAGGGAGCTGAGAGAGAGAAAGGGAGAGAAAGAGAGAGCTGAGAGAGAGATGGAGAGAAAGAGAGAGCTGAGAGAGAGAAAGAGAGAGCTGAGAGTGAGAGAGAGAGAAAGAGGGAGCTGAGAGAGGGGGGAGGAAAGGAGCTATGAAAGTGAGGAGAAGAGAAAGAGAGACAGCCGAAAGAGAGGGGGAGAGAAAGAGAGAGCTGAGAGATAAAGGGAGAGAAAGAGAGAGCTGAGAGAAAGGGAGAGAAAGAGGAAGCTGAGAGAGAGAAAGAGAGAGCTGAAAGACAAAGAAAGAGAAAGAGAGCTGAGGTAGAGAAAAGGAGAGAAAAAGAAAGCTGAGAAAGAGAAAGGAAGAGAAAGAGAGAGCTAAGAGAGAAAGAAAGAGAAAGAGAGCTGAGGGAGAGAAAGGGAGAGAAAAAAGCTGAGAGAGTGAGGGGAAGAGAAAGAGAGAGAGATGAAAGAGAGAGGGAGAAAAAGAAGAGCTGAGAGAGAGGGGGAGAGAGATGAAAGAGAGAGGGAGAGAAAGAAGAGCTGAGAGAGAGGGGGAGAGAGAAAGAAAGCTGAAAAAGAGAGGGAGTGACAGAAGAGCTGAAAGAGAGAGGGAGAGAGAAAGAGAGCGCTGGGGAGGAGGAGGAAGAGTCTTCATTTTGTGCTGCAGTTCTAAAGATTACCAGTAGATGGAGACATTTAAAAACAAACCTCACATACTTTTTCTCCAACAGACATAGACTGGTTTATTAAAGGAGATTTTCATAATTTCTCTCATTTAGATGTAAATTTATTCAGAATGTTGTATAAGCGTCAATATGTAAAGTTGATGGTACAAAAGTGATAAATCTGAAAAATAAAAAAGTTTACTTTGGGGACTACTTTGTTTCAAACAAACCATTTCCTGTCATAACTTTCTTATATATACATAAGAGCCAGAGTGTGTATATATATATATAGGTATAATACCCAACACACTGCTCCGTAATACCCAACACACTGCTCCATTATACCCAACACACTGCTCCATTATACCCAACACATTGTTCAATAATACCCAACATACTGCTCCATTAACCCCCACACATTGCTCCATAATACCCAACACATCACTCCATTATACCCAACACATCACTCCATTATACCCAACACACTGCTCCATTATACCCAACACATCACTCCATAATACCCAACACATTGCTCCATTATACCCAACACATCACTCCATTATACCCAACACATTGCTCCATTATACCCAACACATTGCTCCATTAT
>JBBIGC010158444.1:0-16987 GCA_037576955.1 Lepidarchus adonis
TATCTATCTATCTATATCTATCTATCTATCTATCTATCTATCTATCTATCTATCTATCTATCTATCTATCTATCTATTCTCCTTTAATAATAAAATCCTTAAAGTCTGCATTTAGTGTTTACTTGTGTGGTCTTTGACTAATATTTAAATTTGTCTGATGATTTAAAACATTTAAGTGTGAAAAACATGGAAAAAAGAGAAATCAGGAAAGAGGTAAACACTTTTTCACTAAACCCAAACCCAAACAAAACATGTGTGATCTTCTGAAATGGGTGCAGCAGCAATTCATAGCTTTCACTTTGGAGTTTTGTGTTGTAGGTTAGCAAATCAAAAGACTGAACGTTTAATAGATGATATTTATTTATATTTGGTATAATTAGTCTAAGCTATGGGTGCCCAGCTTCAAGTGGCTTTGTGAGAACATATTGGGCCATAAGTCTCTTGCATACAAACAAGGACTTCAGAAGCGGCTTAATTCTGGGCAGAGACCAGGATGTAATTGAAAATCCACTTCTTGCACTCCCATCCAGAGTTCTTTCCAGAAAAGCTAGGCATGGTGAAAGACAAACAATGAGGATGTTTTTGGCCAGACATTCAGTAAATGAAGCACTGTAACCTGGGTTTCTAGAATAAGAGCATAATGGCTGACTACTGCTGGATGTTGTACCATGATAATCCATACACAGAGTGTTTACTTCATTGATGCTTACACATTGTACATGCAAGTACAGTGTAAATTATCATTACTTATAACACAACAAGTTGATGAAGTTTTCTTTTGGCCTTTTCTATTTGCCTGTTGGAAGAGAATTTTATTGACACTGTAAAAGCCAATTGGCTTTTTTCAAATTATATAAAACAAACCAAATTGTAAGGCTTGTTTCAAAGAGTGATAAAACATATTTTAAGTTACCAGGTTTCTTGTGTAATGTGAATGTAGACTTACTTAAAAGATAAAAACATCATGCGAGTTTTAATGTTTTTATGGTAGTCTTGATAGCAAGCGAGATCAATGCATTTGTAATAATAATAATGCAAACCTAAAGGTATTATATTATTATAAACAGTGTGCAAAGTGAAAAAATAACCTAATATATGATCTGATCATTGACTTGTCGTTAGCAGTTCTTCCGCTGTGTCAGGCAGACAAATTCTACATCCTAAAATTAGAGAGTGAGGGGTGCTGTGGTTAGGAAGCAGGCCAGAGTGAATGGAGGGGAAGTGGGCTGAGAGCTGAAACACTCTAACGGTTTAAAAACACATAATCTGCTGCACATCTTTTACTTTCCGCAAGAAGGTTGTGAATCAAATGTACATTTTGGTCAACAAACAATAGCCAGTGCTTTGAGTATAATATGGTGGTGCTAGCTGTGATGAACTGAGACACTGCAGAGGCAGATAGGATCTGACTGACATCACAGACACCCCAACCACTCAACATTTCCTACAATACAGCAGAAGACAGAGACGCAAGGGAAATCACAAAGGTCTCAAAGAGGATGCCACTCCCTGTTGTTGGGGTCACATTTTTGTCACCTGTTGGTGTTTGTTATATTTGCATTTTGGAAACTGACACTAAATAAGGTTAAAGCAGCTTAGAAATAAGGAAATTCACTCTGAGACTCTATAACTTTTAAAACCACTGTTCCACTGTTACTAACATATCAGCAGATGCATCAATAAAACAGACACACTCATTCAGCTCATTGCACGTTGAATTTCTTCTGCCTATTCTACAATAACTGGTGAAAGGTTATGGTGGTTTCATGATCAGTGTGTTTTTCTTGTGCGTTGGCGGATGCTTCTGTCTGTTCTAGATCTGGGAACCAGCAATGGGTTTAATAACACACTGCTAACTATGTTAGCAAAGCAGGGTGCAAAACAAGCATTTTTCTGTGCAGCCTGCACAGACTGCAGTCTGCAGCAAGCAGCAGCTTGGCCTTAACACACCTCTCACAGTTTGGAGTTTAACATCACATACTGTTACAGGTTTTCAAAACTAACCATATTTATAATTAATACATGAACAAATAAAAAAGTCCAAATGAGAACTAAAAATGCCATGGTCATTAGTCATTATCCATAGCAAGGTCATTACTTTTCCACACTGGCTAACTGCTCATTAATGCATCACAGGAATCACTGAAACAGTGCCATTTCCTATCCTGAGTCTGATTAGGAATGTCAGTGAATATTAGAAATTACAATTTCTCATTTTTGGGCCATAATCACAGCAAATGCCCTTTAAACATGTTCCACATAAACAATGCTGAAACAAATTATTCTACATCCATATTTTAAAGAAGGATTATGTAAAATAAGGCGAAGAATAGTAAAGAATGTGAAACTGCCACAGTCATGTTACTTAAGTCATGTAACAACAAACATGATCGGTAAATGCCACACGAAAGTACTTACTTCCCCACACCTCCAAACTGCTTTAGGAGGTTAAATTGCTTTAGCATGGTTACGGTTTCTAACTTTCCTTCCAATCTCTCCTGCAGTCACTTTTCCCAAACTCACGTCAGAGGCTCCCCACTTTCATTTGATGGTTGATCTTTCCCTGTGATTCATATAAATGTAGAAAACGATGTCATTCACTTGAGTTCTCCATTTGAAACGCTTCACAGCTAAACTTCAAATGCACACGCCTCATCAAGTCAGAAGAGGAAGTTACAACATGCGTACAGGGAAGGAGATCTATGCATCATGCTGTGAAACTCCTGCAGTCCCATCTAACCACTGTGAAAACAGAACTGTGATCACTTACATTCATCACTTCTAGGTGAATTGTTTTAGACAACAAACTCTCCAAAAATTGTTACATTGCTGTATGTTTATTGATTTCCCTAACAGACTTCTCTTACTAATGTCACATGTGGTGAGAATCACACATGGCAGGGCCATGAAAAAAGATGAGCTGTGCATTTCAAACGTCCTCATTTCAACTAGATTCAACAAAATAATGTGACCTAAACAACATATTTCTTATTTGCTTTTTTGTTATCTATATTTATTATAAGTTTGTAATTAATATGAAATGTCCTTTGTCTGCTGAAAGTGGGTGTAAACGCAGCAAAACAAAAAAAAACTGTGATATGCAAAAGTAGGATGTGAGAACAATTTGGACAAAAAGTTCACTGATATTTCATTGGTTAGTTGTTTCATTAACGACAGTTCAACATCCAAGTTTTTTAACATGAGTCCATTCTAACATGGGTGTTAATGTTGTCACAGAGGATTCACAAATTAGGATTCAAAAACTCAGGGGCCAAAATCAGACTACCTGGATGTGAACAAACACTGGTGGCGTTACATGGCAGAGAGATGTCACATGTCTAGAGACTTGATTCAAAATGCTTTATAATATCAGCATGAATACCTGCTGTCAGGTAATGTAACTAAAGTAAAAGGTTTAGCAGTATTTGATGACTACATTGTCATTGGTTGTTTTTTTTGCTAGTGTCTTATCACAAATCTGATATCCACTACACCAGTATTGTTTCTGGGGTTACAGAACTGGTAAATTTGGGGTCACAGAAGGCTCTCTGAAACATTTCTAAGGCCCTTTGACACAGCTTCACTTATCATAAAACAGAAACGTTTCATTCTCTTCAAAGACCCAAGGCGCAAATCTCTCACACACACACACAAACACAAAACAGAAGCATGCATCAACAAACACCACTTAAACATGTCAACAAACGTCAAACAAGTGTCTGTGTGTGTCATGTCACATGACTCTGAACACACCCATTGACACGCCCATGACATGCCCATATATCTCCATCTCCATAAAATCCCAGATACAATTCAACCAAGTTAAAATCGTAGTTCATCTCCAAACTGTTTGGTTTTTCATGTAAAACAGCATCAGTAATGGTCAAATTTGGCGACCTAGCAAATTAAAACCACATTTCCAGCACTCAGCACTTCAAGCTCAGCATGATTCCCCAAACACAAGCGTTTTTACTCAATTGAGACGTTCCGCTATTTTAGCTCCTGGCTGAAAGAATGTCGCCACCTGGTGACGGTCAAACTGTAAACGCATCAGCGATATCCTGCTGCGTATTTGTCCAGTTATTGCCGTGACAGATGCAAAATTTTCTTTTTTCTTCGCCAGTCAGAAAATGCAACTTTCGTTTACAAGACATGCTAATTCACAAACTTGTACGCAAACACAGAATGGAAGCTGGTCGTACTAGCAAAGTGCAGCCTCCTTTGCAGGTGTCTAATATTTGGAGTTGGTTATGAAGTTTATGTATGAATATTTTACTGTGAAGATATTGGCTTTAGAGAATTTATAGCCCACGCCTGCAATATTGATACATTTATTCCACACAGTTCAGAAAATATGAGCTGAAACCTATATGGTTTGTACTAGTGGCACCTAGTGGTAGACATGTGCTATTTCCGGTGTTTGAGGTCTGACACAATCAAGGCAAGACCTCCAAAGCGTTTTACTATAAAGCAAAGTTTAGGCTGTAGTGTGACTGTTGCATTGGGAAGAAAGAAAAAGAATAATAACGACAATAATCTGAATTTAAAAATAGGATTCCCACAGCTACCGCTGCTTGGACCCTAATAGTATTCATTACCTGCAGTAGTCATCTAAAAAAATATGATTCCACACCAGTGGCGAGAAATAGAATACATAATGGATTAAGAATGGGTAAGAAACACAGTAACAGCATATAAGTAATTTAAATACACTTTATTATAATAAACTATGATAAATCCCTGTGGGTTTTTTTTGGTTTTTTTGCTTTACTTATTAGTTTAATCTAATGCTTGAAGATGAAAATTAATAATTCTTCATATCAAAAGCATCTTTAAAGCATTGTGCCCAAACACTGCTTATCTGTGGATTGCTATATACTCTTTTGACGTACTGGAATAGGGCCTCACACATGAATAAACACAATTGAAAGGATAGGAACATTGGCTGTTTCCCCAGTAGCAGCAGAATTCCCACAGGCTGTCAGACTCCTCAACCAGGACAATGCAGAACACACACAAACTGCTACAATACAGGACACGTTCCAACACACTGCCAAGTCCTCATCTCCAAATTATTTCACACTTGCGCGGACAATACAAGCTCCTGCATTCAATACAAATTCACTTTATGTAAATAATCAAATTCACCATTTTATTATTCAGTATATATGTGTATGAATATGTTTGTACATTATATATATATATATATTTGATTTTTTCTGTCTCTTAAGATTTATTTCTATTTCAGATTAGTTCACGGACAGCAGATTACATGTTACTGCTGGTCATACTTGTATAACCTAGTATGTGATGAATTAAGCATCTTAAATCTTGAATTGAATCTTGAGAATGCCCAACACTGTGAGAAAGGTTAAAAGCTAGTATTTGCGATCACTCAGGTCACACCTTATCCTATTACAGGCAACATGCTGCTGAACTGGGCAGTATGGGAGCATGTGTTAGTCTAGCACTGACAAGTGACCCTCAGAAATATTGGGGGGAAAAGAGAATACTACAATGCTCAAGGCTAATCATTTTATTCTTTCATTGGGCCAAAAATGTCTAGCAGTACCCCAAAACAAACAAATATATTAAGGTTTGTTGTTTAGTTTGCTAAATAAGCAGTTAGAGGGAAAATGGATTACCAATTCATTTACCACTTAGAGTTGCCCTCACAATACCCACCGCACACCAATTCCAAAATACAACAAAAAACAATCGTGAAACATATGGGTTACATAAGCCTACAAAGACAGGACTTTCCTTAATTTTACTATACCTCGGCCCAAATCCAATTCTAAATGTGTAAATGTTCTTTTGTGCTTTTGTCAGTTAAATAATGGCTCTAATAAACAGCTCAACTTTGGAAAGAGAGTAATAAACGAAAGAATAAATGAGGCACATGTTAGAAACCCATGATCATGCGGGTCTATAATGTAGACCAGGTTGTGGTGGTCATTTTTCTTTACATTTTCTGTTAATTGATATACTTACTACTTGCAGTCTCTGGCCATTACCTGAACTTGTGTACAAATGCACAACGCATGTATCTGTGATCACCATCCTCTAGCCATTCAAAAATGGGCATTTAACCAATTTCCTAAGACTAAAGAGTAGTGGTTTCTAATAAAGAAGCCACTGCAAAAGCACAGGGTGGAGTTTGGAGAGTGTCGGTTTAAAATGTGTGACAAAAAAAACCCAACACTGACAACGAAGGAATGTATTAATGTATTTATTTTTATACAACAAATCAAGTAAGGATACAAATGAATATTACTCATCCTATTACCTCAATGTAAATACGTATTTCGGACTGAGAGCGCACTTAACAAATCTTCCAACACTTTCCATAATGTATAGATTTTAGTGCTGAGTTGAATGTTCCATCACCTGTAATCAATGTAGTATTGCTTTCCTTAATGTTCAAGGCAATTTAGGTCCCAAAGACAGGCCGAAGCATAGACTACTTATACGAGAGACTTGTCTAAGTTGGTAATGAACTGTTAAAAGGCAAAAATAATGGCCATTTAGAGAGAAATACAACAGCACCAAATGGATGAATGAGAACATTTTATTCTGCTTAAATGCTGACTATAGGGTCAACATTCCAATACCACTGGCTTAATACCGATTGTGTCCGAATTAAAATTAGTGGATCTACTTCTTAAATGGTGAAAACATCATCTGAAAAATTTTATTGGATACATCAAATAAGTGGCATGCAGTAAACCCTCCTACATTACAGGTGAATCCAAAACTCTCCAATTAAACATAGCTTACGCATTTGAGAATTTAAAAAGATGATGCCACAAAAGTGAGCACGAGCCAGAACGGGACCAGATGTTCTACAGGTTTGCTAGTGTTTCTCCATTCATTATTCTACCCCACTTCTTTAGAACAGGTTTAAAGATGCCAGTATGAGCTCAACCCACCCCACCCTAGGGGAATATCCCAATCAAATGCTTATTAAAACATATCAAAACAGCTAATTTAAGAGTAAACTCCAGCAGCTTTAGGATTAGAGCACAGTGGAGGTGTGGGGTGGAAGACAAGAGCACATTCTGACAACTCCATGTTTTAGTGAGTTGTAGCTCCTGTCTTTATCCCCCATTTCTATCCGACTCTTTACAATGTCCAAATCATTGTCCTGTCCGTCTCCAGTGAAGGATGAAAGGGCATGGTCTGGACACCCCTGAGCTGTATCCCTAATTAATTTGGTCCCTTCCCTCCCACCCCAGAAAAGCCCAGTCCTGAGGGGTGGGGTGGAGGTTAGCGTTTGGACTTAGCCTCCTGGGCCTCTTTTTCTGTAATGATGGTGGAAAAAGAAAACATGTTAAAACAACAGTCCCTGAGTTTCAACACACAAAGTTGTATAATTAATCATTTGTCAATTGTAAATGCAACATTGTCTTAACGCTGACCAGAGAGCTATCCAACCAATCAAAATTGGTTCTGTGAGAATGCTGATGAATCACAGTTTTAGTGTTTTGATAATTACATGTACCGCATATCTTCTAATAATAGCCAGTCTCTTATTGATGCCTGTTTTCAAACATGAGGTTTAAAGAGATGTTGCGACAAATAGATGTCGGTCTCCAATAGTATCTTTTGTCAAAATAAATGCGAAGCTGCACAAAATTTTGTGGCCATAAATACCCATCACCATTCTGTCTGTGAGGCGAACAATAGCCGATCTCCAACAAGCGTGTCTCAATTAAAAGCTGGGTCATCCTAATATTTCTTTAATTTAAACCAGGGGCTACTACTGGAAGATATATGGTATTAAAGTACATAATTTTGTTAAAAAAATTATGCATGAAATGAACCAAGTCAACAAAGTTAAAAGAAAAAAAAAAGAAAAAAAAAAGAGGGAAATAATGAATAGCAAATGCTTTTTTACATGTCACTGCACAAGTTCTGTATCTTAAGTTCTTATTCTTTTTTTAATTAATAATAATTAGAAGTTGCCATTTTGTCATATTTAATGGCAGGCAGGACAAATTAAAATCTTATTATATTGCACTCACCTTTCCTCATGTCGTCTCTTTTTCTTGCTGCATCTTCTCTTTGTTTCTTAATGATTGCCAGTCTAGCCAAATCGGCCCTGGCCTGCTCAGTCTTTCCCTCCAAGTGCAGCTTCATGTAGCGCTCTTTAGCTTTCTGCTTCTCAATCTCCTCTCTGCCAACAGGAAACAAATTTAATTGCATTTTTAATTAGGCAACAACATTTTCAGACTATAAATTTGCTCAATCAACATTGTGTTTTTGCATTTTAAGTTTATGTACAGCTGTTTTACATACCTCTCTCGTCTTGAGAGCTCTTTCGGCGCATTAATATCCACTTCTGCAACCTTTTTGCTTTTCTGGGACACACGGTTGGGATTCTCGATCTCGATCAATCCCTGCACTCCACTTCTTTTTTGGTTCTTTGACAACATATAAAAATGTTTAAATAGTAAATATGTCTGATATTTAACAAATGTGAAAGGGCATATTATTCTTAATGTTTTTGTACTCATAGAAAAAGTCATCCTGGTACACAATCCCAACCTGTTCATCTTCACTGCTACTTTCTCCTTCAGAGTCTGATGAACTTTCACGCTCAACATCACCATTTGCCTCCTAGAAAATGAAAAGGATCTAATTGAAGGATCAAACGCATCTACAACACTGCAGACTTCAAAGAGCCAACGGCAGCTGAACACACAGAAGAATCGACATGGATATTCACCTTCTCTCTCTGTGCTCGCATCTGTCTGTCGATTTCCTCAGGATTGCTAAATTGTTTGCCACGACCTTTGTGGCCCTTTTTCCCTGAAGACAAATCAGTTACAAATATTAGGGGTAAAATATTTTTCTGGGAATGAAAATGACAAACAAATTAAGCTCAGGTAAAACTGTAAGCAAGTTTTATATTATATATGTGCACACTGGTAGAATTTCAGCTTGGTGTTCTGTGCAGAGGGAGAATCTCTTAAGACACATTGTATAAGGATGATGATCAGAGAATAAAATTCTGACCACTGCTGATTTTAAGGAGATTATTCAAAATGTCCAGAAAAGTGCCAAGCATGTTCATCAAACAAAACAAGCACTGTAAGAAACCTTAAGAAAAACAGCCCCAGACTTTGACACTTGTGCAGTGTGGAGTCCAACTCAATTCTTCTTCAGCTCTAGAGGTTGTACCCTTCAGTTTGCTTTGTGAAAACGGTTTATATTTCCATACTGTTTTACTCTAGGACTTGTGACAATGTTTACCAATGGTTAATAATTAAAGTATGATTGAAGTTGGCTTCTAATATTTTTCTCCACTTTAAATTACATTGAATTTTCCATTCTGCTATAAACAGTGCAATGTTGCAACCTGACTGTGGCATAATTAAAGGAGGCAAAAATTGTGGAGAACCATGTAAGCAATGAAACAAACTTAGCTCTTCATTCTGTAAAGCAGTGGACAATTTGCTAAACAAAGATTTTAAAAGGTTTATGTCTAAAGCACACTTCATCATTGCTGTTATCCAGGTCAGCAAAGTTCAAGTCAGACTGTCTCTGTATCTTAATGTTAATTTACAATATAACATCTCTGGATGCTTCCTCTTGGATGAATAAAGGTTTTTAATTATGGTTTTAAAACTATTAGACAAACAGATTAGCATAAATTATGTTTTCAAAATTAAACAGTAATAAAAACTGAACATTTCAACTTGGTTTGAAAACACCATCGTCTGGGGGAAACTCGGGTTTATTCTTAAGCTGATACCAAATGCGTGAATATTGATTATCGGTCTGATTACTAGTAGCAGGTACTGGTTTCTGCCATGCGAATAAACTTAAAGCACGGAAATTTACGCCTGCGCAGTAAGCTAGCGAGCTAGAGCATGGCCTACCATGACGATTACACAAAAAGACAAATGTACAATGTTAGCACTTCTGAGACAACTGATTGACTAAAGTCTCAACAGCGCTAACTCGAGTGCATCCACCTTTCTCGCCCAACACGGACTGATAACGCTATCGTGGCACTGAAAATGATACGTTTACATATAACATGTCGACTAAAAGAGAATAAATTACAAGAGCGCACACATCACCGCGCCAACATCAGTGCTAAAGCATAGCCACTGCGCATAGCGGGCTAAGCACATGGAGGACACGGCGGCTCTAACCAGTTTGCTTGTTTTGACAATTTCTTCAGCTTTTTACTGAGCGTGTTCTCTTTCGACCTCCCTCTGTGTGACAAGGCATGTTAAGAGCACTGTTAGCACGTTTCCCACAACGAAATGTCGATAAGTTCTTATTCGAATTTTCCGTTCCACCTTAAATAGTCCAAGTTATGTGGCTGATCTATTGCACGATTTAAGGTGGACCGATGAACCAGTCTCTCCTTCCGTTAGCTTAGCGTTAGCCTCGTGTTTTACTCAACCTCACAGCTGCCGTATCTCCATTTATACTCACCTCCTCTTGGCATTTTTAAAAGTCGCCCGAAAACGTGTGGTGGGGGAGGGTGGACGTGTGGCTCTCACAAGTGTGAAACTAAAGAAACAAATTTGTTTCTTTTAGGCCTTTGATGGCTGTCTTGTTTGGAAGAATAACGTTGCCGCTTCCTGAGTGAATCACGTTGCACAAAGCAGCGCCACAAGCCGATAGCCAATCATAAAGCGGATCATTGACGTACGCTGAATTTCACCAATCAACAAACATCTCCGAAATGACTACCGCAAAATATAGCCAATGAAATTTCTCATAATTGTAGAAGGCGGATTTTATTGTTCTTGCTTTTCTTTTCATTTAATTACCTGACTGTGAATGGATAAAAAATATGCAACATACACACTGCATAGTTACCAAATAGAAAAAAAGTTATGCATATTGTTGATTATAAATTATATTAATTTAATTCAACATTCAAGCCTAGTAAATGTGATAAATACATTAAAAATAACTTCATTGTCAGTAATAAAGCTAAATGTAGACTTTCATAGTAGTTAAGTAAATAGTCAACACAATACAAACATGGACAAGGGTTAAAAAAAAAATGGGATGTTTGATACAGATTGTGAACAACCAGTACAAAGTAATGAAATCTAGGTATCACTTTCTGACAAACTTCTTCCATTATTTACAGCTATATTAGCATCTTTTATGGTATAGTTGGACTCATGATTACAGTGGTTACAGTTGCTTTCAACATCAGAGTCCTGAGCACAGGTTGTGGCCTTGTTCTTTTGGTGCTTGCGGTAACAATATGATGTAGCAGCAAGGAATATGCCAGCAGTTATCAACTCTCCACCAGCCATGTAGAAAATCAGCTCATAGTTCTTGTAAGTGTCCACTAAACGGCCTGCATAAAAGAACATCAGGGTGTACACATGTTAACCTTATCATTGAACATAACTACAAGTAAAACAAAAAAGCAAACCAAATAACCTCTTCTGAAATAAATGTTGTAATATGTAAAAATATGCTGCATCAATTTTAAGGTTGAATTAATGTATTATAGTGTAACTCACCAGCAGAAGGTGGTCCAATGAGCACAGCTGCTGCCTCAAAAAGGAGCACTAGACCCAGAGCACTGGAAAAAGTTTCAGTTCCTGTAATACCCATGAGCACTTCAAATTGCAGAGCACCCACCATACCATAAGAAAGCCCAAAGAACACACAAAAGATTACTAGTCCGTTGTAGTCTGTACTTCTGGCTGAGCAAACATCTGTGAGGCCATTAAAAATCAAGGCCAAGCTAAAAAAATATGGTATCTTAGGACGAATCCATTTTAGGCCTGCCAATACGCCACACGTAGGACGAGCAAAGATGTCAATGAATCCGATAATGGAGAGCAAGAAGGCAGCATCCTGGTCACCCACTCCTTGATCTTTAGCATAGTTCACCAAGAGAATCGTAGGAACAAACAAACCAAGCACAACTATGAATTTGGCAATAATGTAAATGGCCAGTCCCTTATCATGGAGCACACTGAAGTCAAGCAGTTTCTTCTTCTCAGTGGTTACTTTGTTAGCTTTCTCTAAACTGCTCTTCTCTTGACAAGTCTTTGATGGAAGCATCTCTTTCATCTCATGACTGTTTGCTTCATCCCTAGCTGCAGTTTTCCGGACTCTGCACTCTAGTGGTCTCATAACAGCACCACAGGTGCAGCAGTTAAGCAGCAGGCCCCCCATTATAAGGAAGCCACCCCTCCAGCCAAAGCGATCCAGCAGCACCTGTCCTAGTGGAGAAAGAGCTGACAGAAAGACTGGACTCCCTGCGGCAGCCAGTCCATTGGCAAGAGGTCTACGTTTGTTAAAATAGCACCCAAGCATAATCAAAGAGGGCTGAAAATTTAGGGCCAAGCCAAGACCTGTGGAAAATAAAACATTGTTGGATGGTTGCATGTAACATCTTATAATATGTTAGAAATTAAGTGTTCTTTTTAATTAAATATGTCTTCAAGATTTCATAACTAACCCTAACTTTATATACAGTACAGACAAACCTCGTTAGCTCTTTAGGGCCCTAAATTTGGCAAGAAGCATGGTTGGTGAGCTTTCGCAACAAGTAAATAAATTGGAAGGAAATATGTCCTGCAGCCTTTCATGATGAGAGGCGGGTTTGGCAAGATAACGGTGGGCAAGCTAACGTGGCTGTATTACACAGAATGAGGTCACACACTTCCTCTCAGATACATAAAAGGCCACACTCCTTCACACTGCCTCTAACAAGCTAATCGTCCTACAAAAAGAACAATGCAAAGACTGTAAAATCAGCTAATAGATGCACCATATGAAGTGTGGAGAGGGAGGTACATTCATGAAGATCAAAGGCAATTATGATTTCCTGGACTCCCATCTCTCATTAGTAGGGCCAGCACATGTGTCTCAGGGTCCCCTTTGCCATTTTTATAGACAAAAGTATGTCATAAAGTGCCTGAAACCACATACACATTGACTGACCATTGAATAAACTGTATGAGCCTTGATTCAGCTTGATTTAGACCTAAGTTTGCTGAACTGGTGGCTATAAGCTTCCAAATGCATATTACATACATTGTATATGCATATACACCTGTGATTACTCCAGCGGTGAAGTAAAGCTGGATGATGTTGGTTGTGAAAGATGCCCCAATCATCCCTGCTGATGCTAATACTCCCCCAAAGACCATCACTGGGCGACATCCAAACCTGTTCACCATTATACTGGAGATTGGGCCTGTGTTTAACAAAAACAAGTTATAATAATAATAACAACAACAACAACATAATCATTATAATGAACTTATATTATAGTATCTTATACAGTCTTAAATAACAGATTTTGGTGATTTTGAAATTGAAAGACTTTTGTACAGTGCCATAATAATGTTTTTTATTATTTTCTTTTCGTTCAATTTCTGTCATAAAATGTAACTGCATCAATGTTTGCTGAAAATATTGTATATTTTTGTCTATGTCCATTGATTGTTTTTAATTACAAAATCACCCAAATCTGTTATTTATCAAGGGGTGCCCAAACTTTTGCATAAGACTGTATGTGCAGAGTCTTCTAGAAAGACTCTATGTGAAGAAACAGGTTCCTTGAGCCCAAACTGTCCGTGAACATTCTAGGAGCTGCGCTATTATCATAACAATAACGAGCTAATGGTTCTGGTGAAGTGGGTGGGTTTGTGGGCAGGAAGTAATGAAGAGGAGCCACTTGTTCTAAGAGTCTGAAATTTTCAGAGACTCCAGTGTTAACAAGGTAGTCTGTGAGTTCTCAAAGAATAAATTCATAATTGAATTGAAGATTAAAGCTTTAAACGAACAACAGCTTTCTTCTAATACTGAATTTCACCTGATCCGTAGAGCATAGCCAGCATAATAGAGGAAATCCAGGCCGTGTCACTGTAGCCACAGCCAAAGTCTCGCATCAGCTCTTTGAAGTACACACTTATGGCTTTGGGGAAGGCATAGGAGAAGCCAGTGATGATAAAACCTCCCAGTAGCACTATCCAGCCCCAGCCTCCATCTGGAGGATCCACTCTGCCCCTCTCTACCATGCTGGCCCTTCTTTTGATGATGAGATTTTCCTGCAGAGGAAACAATATGGGGGCGAAAACAAAGAATCATCAGTCAAAGCCAATTATCGGTTCTTTAAAAATATATATTTTTTTAAATAATTATATGCTGATATCCTTAAGATTCCAAAACTACCATGCATTCCTACTTAGGAAGTTAGCAAGCCAGTGCAAATACCATTAATGCTTATCTGTGTATTTGATCTCTTTTACGCAAAGGGGAATGTACCTGACTGAACCCTTCTGAGCCGGAGTCAATAATTTTTAATTCAGTACATTTCTTCCTTTTTCACCTTGGCCTGTGACATTAGTACACTAGTGCATTAGTACAGTATAAGCCGATTCTGTGTGTCTGAAACTGGACTAATCTTAGTCTGAGAGCTGATCATGTTATTTTATCCCATATAAATGCATAGGCATTAACTTCTCTTATACAAATTTAGCATTTAAACTTATTAAATCTCATATTCTGTTTTATTTAAAGTCAGTTATTACTGTTAATTCTCTATCATCCTATATATACAATAGACAAATAGAAATATATTTGAACTTTTTACTTAATGTATGGAAGGTTTGTTACTGTACCTGTCTTCTAGAGAGACGTCCCTTAAACGGCCTCAAAAAAATCCCAGCAGTGGCTACTTCAGCACCTTGGTTTCCAGGCCAAGAAGACGAAGTAAAATGAAAAGGAACAGATGTTCCTCAGTCATCTTCATTTTCTAAATTGTGTATCTCAGAGCAGGTGAGTAAAGATAAAGATAAAAAATTAAATGGACAAGTAATGTAAAAGGCCGCTAGCCCAGTTCTCCACATTCCTCCTCTCCTGTTCTGATTTCATTCTTACACAAACTGCCAAATAAACCCTCTGCTTCTGAGCCCCTCCTGCCACCCAGTGCAGCGTAATCATGACTAATTCCTCAAGCTCATATTTACTGGTTATGAGGTACGTTGTGTACATGACGCTAAGCTAAATTACGAAACATCTCTTCCTCTGTACAGACCAAAACACATCAGACTTAATGTTCATGTAAACAAACTTTTTAAAGGAATGGTTTGGTAAATATAAACAAACAAACAAAAACAACAGTGTAGTTGACCTGCCCAGAGGTTCAGTGTTCGTTTCTTCAGTTCTGTAATGTTAGCAATGTGGTTCAAAACCCAGTTGAAGCATAGATCCCATCACTTTGCACTGATCAAACTGTTTTGTCAAAAGGACTTAGGTGGTTTCTGAACTGTAGGTTATGTGCAAACATTTTCTGTGCAATATTTCCTGTCTCCCTGCACTGTCGAAACTTTTTACATCTTTTACTCTTACACACTTACATTTGCCTTATTTATTTGTGTAAATGCTTCTTATATTTTTTGTAATAGTATATTACTTTATTCTATTTTTTGCCTTACTTTATCTTACCTGTAACTTCTTAAGCAACTTCTTACTTACTGTTTTTCTTAGTACTCTGTTTGCTGTCCTGCTGCTGTAACTTGGAATTTACCACTCGTGGCACAATAAAGGTTTATCTTATCTCTTATCTTATTTCTTAAAATGAACAGAAGTAGCCTTCTTAACTTAAATAGTAGCCACCAACTTAGGCTTGTTTTCTGTCCTTAGCTGATCTTTTTAATACAAGTGATATACTGTCAGAAACCACATAAGCAAGTCTGTTTGAGGTGGCATTTATACTCAAAGTATGTTAAATAACTTCCATTACTTTTTACAACATCAAAATATTTTGAAACAATATAACATGAACATTTAAGTTTATGTTTTACATACATTTTTAAGCTCATAAAATTCTAATACCAAGATAATAAAACAGTAATGGGGTTTTTCCACACTTAAGCGCAGCATATCTGACATTCAATGAAGTTGGTATCTAACCCTTTTAACATGCTTTTATTGTTAAAAAGTATACTCTATGTTTTTAAAGAATGTCTAGGATTTTATTTGCTAAAACAGTTGCATTACAGCATTGAGAAAAGGGCCAGAATTTGTTTAGTTCATGGTGGCGCTGATTGATGGATGTTTACTTTGTATGTATAAAGTGTATAATATTGTATGAATTTTCATTTCCCTCCACAGTGACACTGAACAGCAAAACAACAGATTTTTTTTCTTGTAACTTAGGATTTATTATTTTCAGAGTAAAAACAAGCAGTCCTGCAAATACTGCCTTAACTCGGAAGTGTACGTGCCTCACGCTGCATATGCAAATCCTCAGAACCCTGCATGAACATTTTTTTTAACAAACACACCACCCTAAGTAAGCTTCTTTTCCTAAAGCCAAAGAATACATGTGATTGTTCTCTGTGCATCTGGGGCCATGCACAAGTTCTTTATGACATAGGGAGAGGATTATTCACATGTAAATGCACTTTCAGGGGCTGAAGGGAGATACAGCATAATCTGATGACAAAACCACATAATTCTGGCAGTTTTAGCCTGAGAAAAGCTGACAATAGTTAGACTGTGGCTCATTCCAAGAAGCTGTTAATTTGTCGCCATGATAAGAAAACTCTTGAATAAGCTACGATAAATTCTGGAACAACATTCATCATATTTTATATGTTCACTGTCAAAGTGCTGTCAAATCTTAAAGTAAATCCACACTTTAAAACGTATTAAACTTAAAAAAAAAATATTATTTGAAAATGCTGTTTACAGAAATTCATTGTATATTCACAAAGAAAATACAATATTTCACAGATATTTTATGGTTGTTGCTTTTATTGTTAAAAAGTATACTCCATGTTTTCACAGAATGTCTAAGATTCTTTGCTAAAACAGTTGCATTACAGCATTGAGAAAAGGGCACCTCCGTGAAGCTGGCCCCCCCACATCGTCCAAATCCAGTCAGAATAGTCTCGTTCGTTAGTGCTACGTTTGTGCTGGTTTGTGCCGTAAAAATTAACGTTTGTGCTGTTAAGCATTTTAAGTTATTAAG